>CM021108.1:200111008-200362016 GCA_007115665.2 Sequoiadendron giganteum
CCCTCAATCCCTATACCCTCTTAATCCCTCAACCCTCAACCCTCAACCCTTAAACCCTAATCCCTCAACCCCTATACCCTCCTGATCCCTCAACCCTCAACCATCAACCCTTAAACCCTAATTCCTCAATCCCTATACCCTCTTAATCCTTCAACCCTCAACCTTCAATCCTTAAACCCTAATCCCTCAACCCCTATACCCTCTTTATACCTCAACCCTCAACCCTTAACCCTCAACCCTCAACCCTTAAACCTTATCCCTCAACCCATATACCCTCTTAATCACTCAACCCTTAACCCTCAACCCTTAAACCCTAATCACTCAACCCCTATACCATCTTAATTCCTCAACCCTTAACCCTCATCCCTCAACCCTTAAACCCTAATCCCTCAACCCTTGAACCCTAATCCCTCAACCCCTATACCCTCTTAATCCATCAAATCTCAACCCTCAACCCTTAAACCCTAATCCCTCAACCCCTATATCCTCTTAATCCCTCAACCTCAACTCCTCAACCCTAAACCCTCAACCCTCAACCCTCAACCCTCAACCCTCAACCTCAACCCTCAACCCTAATCCATCAACCCCTATACCCTCTTAATCCCTGAACCCTGAACCCTAAACTCTTAAATCCTCTACCCTCTACCCTCAACCCAATACTCTCTACCCTAAACCCTAATCCCTCAACCCTTACACCATTAAATCCAAGAAAAATCTCTACCCTAATCCCTGAACCCTGAACCCTTAATCTTTGAACCCCTATAACCTCTACCCTATATATTGGACCCTCAAACCTAATCCCTCAACCCTATACCCTATACCCTCAACCCTCAACCTTAAACCTTGAATCTTGAACCCTCAACTCTTAAACCCTAAACCTTTAAACCCTCTACCCTCTATCCTCTACCCTATACATTAAACCTTCAACCCTCAACCCTTAATCCCTCAACCCTCAATCCTTAAACCCTAAACCCTTTACCCCTTACATTCGAACCTGAACCTAATCCTTCAACCATATACCCTAAACCCTCTACGCTCAACCAATTCAACCCTTAACCCTAAACCCTTAAACCTTCTACCCTATACCCTCAACCAAATACCCTCTACCATCGACCCTATTCCCTCAACCCTCACACCTTAAACCCTAATACCCTAGAAACCATCAACCCTATAGGTCCTCCACCCTAATCCCTCAACCCTCAACCCTAAACCCCTATCACTTTCTCTCTATATATACATCTCACCTCTTGCTCCCTCCCTCCCTCCTACCCTCTCTAATTGTCTCTATCTACTGTCTCCCTCTTTCTACGTACCTCTCATTCAATCAATCTCTACCACCCTCTCTCACTCCCTCTATCCATCTCTCGCTATGTCCATCCCACTCTATCCCACTCTATCCCACTCCCTCTCTCTCCCTCTCTCTCATGTCTCTCCCTCCCACCTCCTCTCTCTCTCAAGTTTCTCCCTCTGGCAACCTACCTAGGTAACTCTCTCTCTGTCTCTCTCCCCTCTCTCTATCTATCCCTCCCACCCTACCTAGATAAGTTCCTTTCACTCCACCCCCCTCTTTCTCTACCTCTATCAGGTCACTCCCTCCCACACCCTCTCTCTCTCAAGTCTCTTACTCACACTCCCTCTCTCTCCCACTCCCTCTCTCTCGCACTCCCTCTCTCTCAAACTCCCTCTCACTACCTATCTCTCAAGTCTCTCGCTCTCACCCCTCTCACACTCTCAAGTCTCTCCCTTTGGAACCCTACCTACATAACTCTCTCTCTCTCCCCCTCTCTCTTAGGTCTCTCTCTCCCACCTCTCTCTCCCTCCCTTTATCCCTCCCACCCTACCTAGCTAACCCCTCACTCCAACCCTTCTCTCCCACTCCCTCTCTCTTAAACTCTCACTTCCACCCCCTCTCCATCTCTCCAGACTCTCTCTCTCTCTAAATTCTCCTTCCCTCTAAAGACATACATAAATACATACATACAAGCATAATACATATGTACATATAATCGTACATCCATACAAGCATACATTCATACATGTGTAGATACAATCTTACATACATACATGCATGTATACAATATATATGCATTGATACATACATGCATACACACATACATACAAGCATGCATACATGCATACATACATGAGATACAAGCATACATATACATACAAAGATACAAATATATCGGTATACATTCAATATATTGGAATTTAACATAAAGGAGGACATAACGTGAGAGTGTTATAACACGCTTGCATTATGTCTTAGTTGACATGTTTCCCACAAAAGCCAAAACCATGTCAAAACTGAAATATAGCACGAGCGTGTTATCATGTGAGCGCGTTATAGCGCTCTCACGTTATATCTTGCTTTGGGAATTCCTGAGCCTTAGGCTGGGTATTTGCATTGGAATACCAACCCAAAGGCTTGGAGGTCATTCCCAACGACCAGAGACATGTTTTTAAAAAATCTACCATATTTCACATAATCGAGTTCGTGCTCACTGTCAGGATTGCATGTGGTTCAATATCGAAAAAATTGAATACATGGGTAATATTGGGTTCTCTCTTAGCTATCCAATGATGTAATGTTTTTCACCTTCTGAAAATGTTAAGCCTTTCATCCATAATTTATTTTATTTTTATGTCTTTTTTTTGCCAAAAAGCAGTGTTTGGTATTTTTTTCGTTATAAATTAACCATTCATCGAATTTTCAAATAAATTACATTTTTAAAAACTAGACTCCATTCTACAAATTAAAAAAATAAATAAAAAAAATCAATTAGTTTCCAAATTTTGTAGGGGTAGCATGGCCAAAATTCCATTTTTCAGGAAATGTCAACTTCGAAAATTAGTAAAAAATCAAATATTCATTAAAAAATTATTAGAAAAATCGTGCATCAACTACATACTGTTAGCTAACTTCTAACTGTTGCGATTTTAAAAATACTAAAAAAAATTTCACCATACGAGGGCTGTACAAGAGTTGTTATGTTATGTTTTTTTGACAAAAGCAACACCAATTTGTGTACGTCCCTCTTTTGAACCTCTTAATCTCAACCATTTTAAAAATAAATTAGTAGTTTAGAAAGTAGACTTAGAGCACTTTGATCCTTGTTTTTGTTCCATCTCAAAATTTTGAGTGTAACTATCCTCAATTTCAGGTCCAAGGTCAGTATTTCCTAATTTCAGGAAAAAGCTATCCACTTAAGTCCCCTTTTCGGGAACCATCTTGGTGCACTTACCCTTCATTTTACTCTTATTGTTGTATTTTATTATATGGTGGGTATTCTAAATGTTTGAAATTGTTGGTCCTATTCTATGCTACATTTTGTTACCTATCATGTTCATTATGAAACCATGATAGAATGTACAAGGGAGTAGTGTTAGACTAATTGCCAACGTCTCCCTTCAGATTTGTGATATGTACTAACCACATCTCATGGATCCCTTTATCTTTTTATTGAGCGTTAACAGGTCGATCTTTTGGCACAATGAAAAATGTGTTCCAAAAAATGGTATTAGAGTTGTGGTCACGGGTTTGAATCCCCTTGGGTGACATTGAGGGGTGGATTGTTGGACTAATTGCTAATGTCTCCCTTCAGATTCATGACATGGACTAACTGCTTCTTGTGGATCCATTTATCTCTAGCGTTTGTATTAAGCATTAACAAGTCAATCTTTTGGTGCAATGCTAAATGTGTTCCAACAAGTGGAGAGTAGAGAATGTGATAAGTCTTGGTGTTTGTGTTAATTAGAATCATATTGCATAAAATTTCATGTTTATGATGAAATGAAAGTGGTGTTGCATGGTATTCAATTTTTTGTGAAATTCTTGTATGTGTATGGTTTTCTAGCTTTAAGTTACTTCAATGTATATGAATGTCCTTGTTCTTGGCATTGAGTGATGCTCTTTTAGTGAGATTAGCTTATATGGATATTTATGTTTACATCATGTTTGAATCTATTTTCTAGTAGATGGTTAGGTGTGATTTAGTCCACCAACTATGTGTTCTCTTACTTTTCTTGGTCTTGCTTGTGGTCTTGTGGCCATGTTTCCTAGTGCCTTGGCATTAGTTGAGTGTTTTTTGAGGTGTCTTGGACATTAAAATATATGTTATTTGATAGCATGAAGATGCACATCATGTATTTGGGGATGTTTTTTCCATAGCTACACTCATGTTTGACATAGTGTAGTGTATGAAGGTGCATTAGTAATTTCTTTGATGCATATTATGGTGTTTATTTTATTATATCATATATGCATATAGTTGTTAAGTTGCTAGTCGAGGTTGTGCTAGTGATTTTTAGGAGTTGTCCCTGGTTTTTTAGTGGTGTTCCTAGCTTAAGGATAGAAGAAGATACATTTTTGGCTTAAGGAATTGGCTATCTTGTGTATTATTTTGTGAGAGTGCTTAGTGTTTGAGACCTATAGTGGTTGTTGGTTGCTTTCTTCATCATGATTTCAAGATCTTGTTGTGTTGTTTAACCCTTAGGTGGGTCATAGTTGAACATCGTGATACTATAAATTTTTGATTTTTTCTCCTATTCTTAGTGTTTAGTTGCTTCCTTCATGGTTATGGTGTGAATGTTGGGGCTGTTAAGCCGCATTGTTTAGGAATTATTATGCCTTTCAGAGGTAGTTTCCTATATTCTTTCCTCTAACAACCCCTATGTTACTCCTAGTTTTGTATTGAGAAGCTAGTGTTCTTTGGAAATCCATGCTTTTCTCAAGTGGTACCCAAGGGAGAACCTCATGGTGAGTGCCATAGTTGGAAGTGAGGTAGTGTTTCCTCTATCTTTGTGTGGTTTCTAGACCTAGTATCTAGTTATTTTCATTAGTTGCAATGGTGGTTGGTGAAGGTAGTGTGGTGATCTTTGAGGTGGTTATGCACCTAGTGGTAGGTGGTCACTTAGCTTGTGCACCTCTTGAGATGCATGCTATGTGTTTGAGATCTAGACTTGGTGAGAGTATAGAGGGTTGATCTTGTGAGTATGTTGTGTTTGAAGGATCATGTACTAGGTGTACCTATCCTTTCTTTGTGTAGGATTATAAGAGTAATCCTAATTTTAGTGGGGTAGGATGTAGTGCCCCTCTTGTTTACATCTTGTTAGTGTGAGATCGATGTTTCAACTTCTTTATTTTCTTGTGATTTTTGTGGTGATTGTATTATGGATCTAATCGGTGTGTATGAACCATCATATGTTTGAGATAGGTTTCCTCATCATTTTGATTATTGGGATTAAATATATTTATATGCTTAGTTTATCTTTATGTTTTAGTTCAGTAATGTGCATTATATATGTTGTGATTAAATATGGACATGATTATCGATATTCAAGAAATTATTTATATGAAAAATATATGGATGTTGTTTATACTTTATTTTATTGGACCCCATTGGGTGATTATGTTATGCTTTAACTATATATAAATTGAGAAGGTACCCTTGATGTGCATTGAACACTTATAGGTACAGGATTTTTTCTCCACCTGGCTATGCAAGTTTGAGTTATTCTCCAATGGTGGTTAATTTGGAGATGTCATATTGGGCCTCCCTATCCATTCCTCGATCATACTAGAATTGAGTATGGTATGTGTCATATTTGACCTTATGTGAACCTGGATCCGAGTTAGGAATTATTCTAGAATCCTTATATGTTGTGAAATTCCAATGTGTGATTTATTTAAATGATTTCCTAATTTCATTCTTTTCTATAAAAATATTTAATAAGTTGCATATTGCATGATTTAATCATGGAATTAGATTAAGGTAAATATTTAAATGATATTTTAAATTACCTTTTTGATCGTTATTAAAATGTTAAGATTTTAAATTATTTCTATTTGTATGTCAAAAATTACATCCTATACAATTTTGTAGTCCATAAACCTCCCATTTAGATAAATTAATTTGATAATGCAATATCCCTTTTCATCTAGCCTTAATTTAATCCTTAACCCTTTTGTTCTAGGTTGTTAAGTTAAATTTATGTATTGGAAAAATGGGTGTCATGCCGACGTTTGTGTGTCGTGTGAACGTCTTGAATAGATTCCCAAATGTAGTAGTCATTTGGAAGTTACACTTCCCACCTATCCGTGAGTGTAACACTGATGCTTTCTCTTAGGCGTGTTGAGATGGCCCTTGCAAGCATATACTTTCATAAAAAACCTCATTTTTTCTCTCATCCATTCATCATCTCCTTCTTTCTCACTCTCAAGCAATCTCTATCACATTATCAAGCTCTTTCAATCTCTCTTGCACTTTCTCCACCATTTTCCACTATCTTCGTTGCATTTTGGTTCATTACATTAAGGTTTTGGCACTAGTGACACACCTTTTACAAGCTTGGAGATTGCAACTTCTTCCTTTTGACATTCTCACTTGCTAAAGGAGGGTAACTGTAGTTTCTTTATTGTGTTGTCTATTTATCTTGTTAGCATATTATTCTAGCACAACTTTCTTTCTTTATCTCGTCTATTTTATTTTTTTTCTTCATCATATCTAGCTATCTGTGGAGGTGAAAATGGCAACATAGGGGTTTGGATAAGGCAATCCCCTAAATACCCCCAACACTTTTCTCGGTCTTATGTGTGTAGGTATCAAATATTTATCATTGTTGGAGGCTTCAATCTCAGACCTATTTTGAATATTATTTCTCTTTTGTCTCATATTTATCATCTCTTTTCTATTTAATTTATTTATGTCATTTCCTATTATTTTTGTGTATCCTAAGAGTTTAGTTATCAGAACTGTTAGTAGGTTCTTAGTCATTTTCTATCATAAACTCATTTTTTAGTCTATAGGAGATGCCAATGCACCAAGAGGACTTCTGCATGATGCACTATTATCCTTGGCCAAGAGCTTGTTAGTTTGTCCAAAAGACCTCTGTAACTTGCTCTTTCAGTTTCTGAAACTCTCCCATTTTATTTCTACATAAAATATAAACAATCACCCTTTATCATTTTATCTCATCACTTGAGATCTCATCCCTGAGGTAGTTGAGGATCATTCACCCCTTGATATAATTTCATTTTTGGGTTGTCTAATTTACTCCTCTACAATATTGTGATTATCAAAATATTTTGTGTTTTGGGAAAAATGTGAGAAAATGAAAATAAAAGTATAAGTTAGTATTTAGTTTAATTGGAAAGATTTCATTGGGGTTGGGGTATGCTTATTCTTAAATTAATCATATGAATTTAAATGAATTCAAAAGATTTAATTATATTTGACAATTTAAAAAATAAATAAAATATAAAATATGAAAAAGGAAAATGGAATAAAAAGAAAAATAGACTTTATCTTTTTAATTAATTCTCGTTTTCGAGAAAATGGGCTCTCAAAACCCTCTTCTTGCAATTTTTTGGAAATTGAATTGGGAATGTGTTTATGAATGGAATTGGAAGAGATTGGATGCAATAGGAGATGAATGGGAAGGGGAATGTGATTTTGGTTGGATTTGTGGATTCATTGGGTGTGCTTGAAGTGTTTAGTTGCATGCCTAGGTGATCTTGTATGTTTGGGCGACCTCATTCCCATACAAAAATAGAATATTAACCCTCTTAACCATGGTAATCCAATGGTTTTATAAGCCTAATATAATTGAAAAATATTTCTTATGCCTTGTATCTTTCCTATTACGATCATTTTAGTTATCCGAACTCTCAAAAACCTAGTCAAGTATCTCAATTTTAGGACTTGATCTTTCTTCTTTGTTTCAAGGCCTTGTATGGGAAAACCATGTAAAAAAATGTTTTTCCTCATGGTCTGAGGGGTCTATTGGTGTTGTGTGCATGTTCTTATGTGTTTTCATTGAGAATGTGATGCTTCTCTTTCCTTGTTTTTTGTGCCTTCTTTCCAAGTTACTTGTTTGTCAAACCTAGGGTTAGGGAGATTGTGCACCTAGTCTTGGGAAGACTTAGGAAGGTTGTAATCCTTCTTGGTTAGCCTTGTTGGTATCATCCACATTCCTCATAGGTCATGGGGTGTTGTGGAGTAGTATTATTTCACTTGTGTGATGTTTCTTTGTAACAAAACATCTTAGAAAGCATGTGGTTATCTGGGAGTGACTCTCCATCATTCCAATTAGTGCAAAGTTTGTGCATCCTAGTTAAGAAAATTATTGTAAAGATAATCATGAGGAAACCATGAGAATATATCACACCATAATGTGCATCCTCATTTTGTCACATATATAGAATTTCTTGTTTTACCTTTTCCCGAATGTTTGTTCCTCATTTGATCATATTGGAATGAAAATTGTAACCTGATGGGTTTTGTTTATGGAGCCATAAAATATGATATATATCTCGACCATTATGTTTTACCCACTTGTCATAATTATGGCCAATAATTTTTTTTAGAAATGGAGTGAAATACTATTAAGATATTTTAGTTAAATTCAATCACATATTTCAACCACTTGTTAGTAAACTATTTATGCAACATATCCTAGTCATGTGTTACATGACAATATCAATTTAATTGGTTAAATATTTAATTTTCTACATAAAGATAGAGAATATATAATGAAAATAAAAAATTTAACATTTACTACCAGTGTGTGATAGTTCAATACTTAATTTTGTACATATATACATTGAAAATGAAAGGTACCAAATATCTCTATAAAAAAATAATCACAAGGATAATGAGTCCATTTTCTAAGTACCATAGCATTGGGTGTTATGTAAGGGAAAACTATTTAATGTGCACATTCAGTCAATGTTTAAAAAATATATTAATGAATATATCTTTTCAAGGGGAAAGGTATGGTGAGTCCTTTTTTATACATTGTTTATTAGTGACTTAAATTATATATTTTTATGTTTATTTTATATTCATAGATATATTTTTGTTAATAAATATTTATTTGTACCATGCAATTTTATTTAACTCTTCACCTCTAACCTTTTTTATAAAAGGGTGTCATCAAGAATTATTTTGTTTCTTTTGATCTTATAAGTATAAAATTGGTTTATTTATAAAAATATAATAATAATTATTTTTAAAAATTCCTACATTCATATTATTTACAAGAAAGGGTATAATCCTAGTATATATATTAGGAGAAAGGGTGTAAGATTCATTGAAATTGTGACCATGAGATAAAAAGAGAAAACATGTCTTCATAATACTATGCAGATTCATTTTATTCATGTGTAAGAATAATTCTTGTTTCTAATTCATTATTTAATGAATGCTTGGCCTTCATTGATCCATATTACAAGGATGATTATAAGGATGCCTATAAAATATTAAAAGTTTACATTTCCCTAATCATTATGTGGTTGTCACTTGCCATTAAGAATATTGAGAGAAATTATTTTCCATTTGAGAGTTTGTCAAATTTGTTTGTAGTATAGAATGATGATACATTCCAATTTGATTTAGGTCAAATAAGCTTATTCTAACATGAAACTCTACCTTAAATGAGAACACAACAAATATGATATTATATAAAAGATCACTATAAAGAAATAAATAAATAAACTAGTATAAATATTCTAAATGTTAATGTCTAAGAGTTTTATATGTAGACATGAATATATATACTATGTAGTAAAAAAAATAATTAAAATATCTCAACCAAAAAAAGTAAAAGTAACTAATTTCTTCCTAATCCAATTCAACAAAACCATTTTTAAATTCCCATATTCCTCTTTCCTCATCCCTATGGAATTAAATCCTCTCCCAACAATTATTTTCTCTTACATTTAGTGGAAGCCACATATTACATAGCTTTTGAGCACATCAATATAATGATTGTGCTATAGTTGACACTTTTTCATACACTAACTCATTTGCATCAACCCTCCAATATTTTATAAATCACCTCTAACCCTTTCTATGAATGTATCTCATCAATCATTGTTTGATATCTTCTCAATCTCAATCATTGAATTTATCTCATTTTTCTTTTTAACTTTAAACTAATAATAATATATTCTATTTAGTCTTGTGTCCATATCCCTAATAATCAAGAGTACAACCCTAGTATATAGATTAAAAACAAGGTTGTAAGACATATTGAAGGTATTGTCACATGATTGAAAAAAGAAAACATGTCCCCACCAAAATTTGTAGACATTTTTTATTCATATATACATAAATTTTTTGTTTCCAAATCATTCTTGATGAATTCTTGGCTCTCATTGAACCTGGAATAGAAACACAACAAACAATGCAAAATTAAAAAAACCACTTTAAAGAAAGAAACAAGTAAACTAATATAGGTATCTTAAATATTATATTTTGATTATTTTATTTGTAAACATTAATATATTTTAGAATTTTGATATCTTTATATTTAAAAAATAAGTAGTAGCTTTTTTTCTAAATAAAAATTAAATAGTTTATATATGCAAAATAAAAATATATATTTGTTTTATTTGTATATTTAATTATGTTGGTTATACTTTTAATTTTATAATTTTACTTTAAAAAAAATATATGTCTGTTTTGTTTTAATTTTGTACATAATCACAACATGTACCTTGCTGCTATTATAGAATGTATTTCCTAATAATAACACCCATAAAAAAACTCTTATAAATAAATAAAGTTCAGAAAAGACGAAGAAATAAACTTTTCATTTACAATCTTACCAAAAAAATTAACAAGAAAACAATTTGCTTCATTCACACTATTATAATTAGACTTTATTTTTAAAATATCGTCATTTGATTTATTATTTCCAAAAAACTATAATTCTTTATTTCCTTATTATTAACTAATATACTTATCTCAAATAAATGTATTCTTCCATAATCACTTAGATCTTTCTCTTCCATCCTACCTCTTTAACATATTTTATCTCTATTAACACATTTAAACTAAAATTTACTAGTAAACAATCTCTACAATTACTTTTTTTTATGAAACTTCATATATAATCAAATTAAATAAAACCAAATAAAACAGAGAAATGATTCACTAAAATCTAGTATTTTTTTTTCATACAAACTAACCAATGTTTAGAATTTATTAAAAAAATATACATTGATCCAAATTGGCACAATTCTGATGTAGAATCAATAATTCCAGGAGTTTAAATAGAGAAAAGTAATCAATATGCAGATTTAGAGCATTATAAAGTTGGGATTGTATACAAATTGTCAAAGTTGAAGGCATTAAATATTGATCCAAGGCTACTTTCAGTCCACCTTGTCATGCTATACATCATTGCAAATTAATGTTTAGAAATATGCAATTAAATTTTAAAGGATAGTTTCTCATTCAGTTAATATTTTTGTAATTATGTATTAAAATTTTAATGTATTTTTTAAATTTTATATTGTAAAAATAATTATATTTATTGAAGGAGTGTAGATTAATTTATGAAGATGGTGTATGTTTTTAGTGATATTATCTCTCAAGATTTAAATCTTAAAAATTATTATTGAATCAGATTCAACTCCTAGATAATTTTGACTGTCTCATTCTTTACTCGTAACAATTTAATTGAAAAATATCTCTAATTTAAATACTAATATCTATATAATCTAATTATTTATATTTAAAAATCACATTTATGAATTTATGTACAATGAAAATAGAGAAAAAATCAATGATAAATATAATAATAAAAAAACTTAAATTGTGAAAAATATAGATATTTCAACTTCAATGAAAAAAACAAAGGAAATGATTGATTGCTTTACTATCCGGTGCATGTCCAAATCCTGTTTGCAGTACGAAGTGTGAAGGCTATGGCATTTTATTGCTATGGGGTAGCACATGTTTCCCTTTTAACTGACCCAATTGATAACAATAGGCTATTTGTACCACCATTTTATATTAGGGAGCTTTGAGTTTCACAAAACTCCAAAGGAAATGACATGATAGGTGGCTATTCATTTTCTTTCAATGAAAGGAGCATGTGAACTTTTAACGTTCCATGAGTGTCCTTACAATCGTCCTTGTAAGGTGGACCAACTACTTATTTAAAAAAATGCTTTGTAAACAAGGATTTCCTCTAATATATATAGATGAAATGAGAGGCTGATTATAAGTAGCACATGCTTTTGAATTGGTAACGAATACTAAAAAGAGTTAAAAAAAACAGTTTATATATGAGTTAAATAAAGGGTTAAGCATATCAAGCACATGGTTTCCAATTGGAGAGTTGTATTAATTACTTATGATGTGATTTTAAAATGAGGGATTAATCATAATTGGTCCATGTTTTTAAATTGATGATGTTTTGTAAGGCATACGACAAATTCATTGTTAGCAATTCATTAACGGAGGAAAATTCACTGTTAGCAATTTACTTGGGAAAATTCACTGTCATGACAAATTCACCACCAATTAAAATTAATGCTGTTAATTTTAGGCCGCTGTGAATTGCTGGAGGTGAATTTTACTTGACGGTGAATGGCGTTGAATTTTCGTGAATTTTCCTAGAGCCATTTTGTAAGTATGAAGTTTGTTTATGTATATATGAAATGAGGTATTAAGTAGTGCATGTTTTAAAGTGGAAAATTGAATGTTTTGGAAATAGGAAATTTGTTTACATATGTATAAAATGAGGAGTTAAGCATAAGTAATATATGATTTTTCAGTTATAAAGTTGGAAAAAAAAATACTGTGAATTTGCAATGAAGGGTTGAGTATAACTAGCACATGCTCTTCATGTGAAATTGGTGAAAATTCTTATCCCTGCTTCAAAATTAAAGGCTAAACATAATTAACACATGTTTCCAATTTGATAATGAATGCTTTCCAAACAATAAATTTATTTATATATGGACAAAATGAGCAACTTAAATAACCATCACAAGTTTTCCAATTAGAAATTAGTAGAAGTTTTTGTCACTTCTTCAAAATGAGGGACTGAGCATATCATATGTTTATGAGTTGAGAATGAATGGTTTGGAAACAATATGTATATGCGGTTGAGCAAAACCAATATATGTTTTTAGGTGGAAAGTGGTAAGAATTCTTATCATGCCTTCAAATTAATTGGTTGAGCATAACTAACACATACTTTTGAGTTGGTTCTGAATGCTTTAAAATAATAAATTTATCTATAAATAGATAAAATGAAAGGTTGAGCATAACCAATGCATGATTTTTTATTGCAAAGATTAAAAACTCATGACTTAGAAATGAAAGGTTGAGCATAACTAGCACATGTTTTGAAGATGCTAATGAAAACTTTCAAATAAAAAAAACATTTCATATATGGACAAAAAGAGGGGTTTAGCATAACCAACACATGCCTTCAAGTTAGAAAGTGGTAAAAAAAATTCTTGACTTCAAGATTAGGGGTTCAACATAACTAGCACATGTTGAATTGGTAATGCATGATTTGCAACAAGAAATTTGTTAATATATGAATGAAATGAGGGGAAGAGCATAACAAACACTTTATTTTAAGTTTAGAATTGGTAAATATTCTTATTGTGATTTTTAAATGAGGAATTGAACATAAGTAGCTCATACTTTCAAACTAGTGTTGAATGTTTTGGAAATGATAAATTTATCTATATATAGACAAAATGAGGGGATGAGTATAACTGACACATATTTTATTGGAAAGTCATAAAAGAAAATTACATCCTCTAAATGAAGGACTTACTATAGCTAACACATATTTTTGAGTTGATAATTAATGCTTTAGAAGCAAGAAATTTATCTAAATATATGGATGAAATGAGGGGATGAGTATAGCCAACCCATCATTTCCAATTGGAAAATAAAAAAAAATATTGTAATGACTTTAAAATGATGACTAAGCATAACTAGAACATGTTTTCAAGTTGGTGATGAATGCTTTGGAAATAACATTTTTTTATATGTGGACAAAATGAGGATCTAAGGATAACTAGCACATGCTATCTAGATGGAAAGTGGTAAAAAAATTAGTCACAACTTTGAAATGAGAGGTGTTTTTAAATTTGTACTGAATGTAAGAAATTTGTCTATATATTGATGAAATGAGAGAATAAGCATTATTAGTATGTTATTTCTATTTGTAAAGTAGTTAAAAATAAATTTGTGACTTCCATGTAAAAGGGAATGAGCATAAAAATAATTTATTTTAGAGTTGTTAATGAATTCTTTGGAAATAAGAAATTACATATACTGAATATGAAATGAAGAGTTAAGCATGACCAACATATTGGCTCTACTTACAAAAGTGTTAAAATTTCTTGTCATAATTTTGAAATAAAGAGTTGAGAAAAAATATCTGATGTTTTGGAGTTGATAATTAATGTTTTTGAAATAATAAATTAATTTATGTATGGATAAAATTAGGGGATAAGCATAACAAACACATGCTCTTTAGTTGTAAAGTGGAAAAAATATTTTCACAACTTTAAAATCAAAGATTAAGCATAAATAGAATATGCTTAAAATTTGATAATGAATGTTTTGAAAGTAAGAAATTTTTATATATGGAAAAAATGAGGGGCTAAGTATAACTAGCAGATGTTTTTAGTTGAAAAGTGGTAAGAAAATTGTTACAAATTTGAAATGATGGGATGAGCATAACTAATAGATGTTTTAAGTTGGCAATGAATGCATTTGAAGTATAAAATTTGTCTATATAAGGATGAAATGAGAAGTTAATATTATTAATACATAATTTTTATTTAAAAAGTAATAAAACTTTTAATTGTGACTTCCAAATTATGAAGGATTGAGAATAACTAGCAAATATTTTGAGTTGATAATTAATTATTTGAAAATAATAAATTCCAAATATGTAAGATGAAATGAAGGGATAAGAAAAACCACCACATGTTTTCTACTTAGGAACTATTACAAATTCTTGCCATGGCTTCAAAATAAGGGGTTAAGAAAAACTAACTCATATTATGGAATTGGTAATGAATGCTTTAGAAAAAGTAGCATTGTCTATATATGGAAAAAATGAGGAGATGTTCGTAATTAACACATGCTCTCTAGTAGAAAAACTTAGTAAAAAAATTATGACTTCAAAATCAAGGGTGGAGCATGAATAGCACATGCTTCCAATTTGGCAATGAATTCTTTTGAAACAAGAAAATTGTGTATATATGGATGAAATACGAGATTGAGTAAAAGTAGTAAATGCTTTCTAGTTTGAAATTGTAATAATATAAATTTCATACCCATCAACTTCTTTTAATATGGTTTGCACTCATTTTAAGTGTTTTATTTATAATTTTATTTTACCTCTTATTTACATTAAATTATTCATGTATTCCTTTGTTTATCACTATGTGATTTTATTTCCCTTTTTCTATGTGTTTTTACTCTTTTCTATAATACTTTTATACATTTCACATCTATTGTTTACCTTTTCTCATACTCCATTCAATATTTGTGATTCCCCTTTCATGTGTAGTGATCCCTTCCCCTCATTTCTATAATATATTTTTCATCATAGATCACAAAGACATGAAATCACAAACATCAACTTTCTCTTGATCCTCCCTAGAAATTGGAGCTCCCTAAAATATAAAACTGTTTGCATAGTTATCTATACCCCTAGCATTTTTCTAACGGAAATATATTTTTCTTATTTTGAAACCAACATTTAATGTGAGGACCATTAATAATCACCAACTATACTTTTACCCTTTCCTTTCTTCAATCAATCCTAAAAACCTAAAAAAAATCCCTCATCATTTTCATGAATGATACATCACTATCAAGCTTTTTCATTACATGTTATTATCTTCATATCATATTGTGATCTTGAAGATTTGGAGTCCAAGTTGAGTTTTTATTTATAATATTTGTTTATATCCATTTGGAGATTTATCATGTCTCTATTGTGGCTTCATTTCTCTATCCTCATAGTTTTTTCTGATAAGTTAGGAAGCATAGATATGATAAACCTATTGTTAGGAAAATGGTGTCTCAACCTTGTAATTTTACATGAGGTTATTATTTATAGTAAGTTTACATTTGAGCATGGATTGATGCAAAATTTTCCCCAAATATTCGAATTGGATAAATAAGAATGCTCATAAGTTTTGACGCGAGATCATGTTTAGATTTGAAGATATTAAAGTTTTTATTCTTTAAAAGTTTCAAATTCCACTTTGAAGGCCTTAGAGGATTTTTTTTGGCCTAAAAGTGGTTGTAACTAGTATAGGTGGTTCTAGGTTGATATAACAATTCATGGTCTTTTCATTGATTTAACTGCTTCGTCAATTGAACACCTGGATCAAAAGTTATGGCTTTCAAAAGTTGGGTCTCCTAAAGTGGGAGATGTAAAAACATGTTGGACACAGAAATGAGTTGTAAAGGGGGATTTACATGTAGTGGTGTGTGTTTTAAAATGTATCATAGGCATCTATTATTGGAGATAAGGATGGGTTCCACTTTTTAGGTGACTTTAGCTCATGGTTTTGTAATACCATTTGAAGGTTTCATGTATTGTATCTAATATATATTAGGTGCATGAGATGGAGGTTGTGTGTAAGGGTATTATAGATGTTGAGTTGCCTCCAAATCTATAGTTGGTGATACTCCTATGAGAAAGATTTCTATGAAAGTATATTGTAATCTTGTTAAATTCTAAATAATATATTGGGTGGCTTTTGGAGTGTGGTTTTTTTCTCTTGAAAAGGTTTTCCCCATGTAAATCACTATGTTGTGGTATGAATATTATTTATGTTTATTTTTATTTAAGTTTGTTTAACTGTTCATATCTGATTTTTTTTTTCCATAACACTTCTCTCAAGATAAGGGTAGAAAGTTGTTTCACTACGTTAGGTTCCTTACAAGTGGTATTAGAGCTTGATCACCTTTGGATTCAATTGTGGGTTGTTTGGTTTTTTTGAACTATTCTAGATTTTAGTGGGAGCTTGTATAGAAGATACTTTATGATCTTTTTGTAGGAATTTCATATGGAAAGAACATCAAGGAGAATAAAGGTAAAGAATTTTCTCCATAAACAAATTTAAAATATAGAAAATGAAGATGGAGGATCTATTAATAGATTGAGATATGTGGGATGCTATTGATGATAATGTTATGAGGCCTACATATCCTACTTTGGCTACTCAATATGATGTTATGCCTCGTAAAGCTAAGGGTTTAATCAAATTGTTCTTGGAAGACCTTGTTCTAATCAATTCCCATGAAGAAAAATTTGCATAAAAACTATGGAAGAAACTTGGTGAGATGTATCAAGCCAAATTTTTAGTGAATACTATTTTCTTGAGGAAGAAGTTATATTCCTTGAGGATGGAAGAGGGTGGAAAAATTACAAACCACCTGGAAGCATTCAATATGTTGGTGGCTTAATTGGCATCAATTGTTGTCAAAATGGATGAAGAGAAATTCCAAATATTGCTTTGATATTTTCCTAATTTGTAGGATTCTCTTGTAATGGCTGTTGGGGGTACTGTTATCTTGAAGACTAAAGATGTGGTGGGTTCTTTTCTCTCTGAAGAGATGAGGAGGAATGTATCCATCAATTCCAAGGAATCCCTAAATGTTCATGGAATACATAAGGAAAAATGAAATAAGAATGAGAAGTGTGATAAATCCAAATCCAAATCTGATCCAAATCTCCTATAAAGTCCAAAGTTATTTGTTGGAATTGTGGTAAGTCTAGACACTTTTGTAGGAGTACAAAGAAGAAAAGAAGAAGAAGAATAAGAGATTTTATTTTAATATTGAACCAGAGAAGGAAGATGGTGATGAATTCATTGTAACTTTGGCCACTCATGCAAGTAATGATGCATGGTTATTTGACTAAGGTTTATCTTTTCATATTACTTCTAATAGAGATTATTTTTCTAAATATGAAGAATTTGATGGGGTAAGGTGTACTTGAGTGATGATTCTCATTTAAATATTGTTGGTCGTGGTAAATTTATAATTAGGTTTCCTAATGGTAGAATAAAAATGATTAATGGTGTGTTGCATATCCCTAGATTAGCAGAAAATTTGGTATCTGTGAGAAATTTAATAGATGTGAGTGTGCAGGTATTATTTTCTAATGCAAGATGTAAGATTATTAGAGGTGCTATGGGGATTTCTAGAGGTTTTAGAAATGGCACATTGTATAAAATCGATGCATGTACTGTTGAATGCAATAGAAATTTTGTGAAAATTAAAACTTTGGCTACTTTGTTG
Organism: Sequoiadendron giganteum; assembly: GCA_007115665.2. Lineage (NCBI taxonomy): Eukaryota > Viridiplantae > Streptophyta > Pinopsida > Cupressales > Cupressaceae > Sequoiadendron > Sequoiadendron giganteum. Next base: position 200,129,104 of record CM021108.1, read on the forward strand.
GAAGATGTTCACGAGGGTTTCATCTTTTGTGGATGGTCATGGATTTTGGGTACCTAAGGGTGTTATTTCTTCTAAATCAAAGTTACCTACATAGAATAATATGTTATGACACCAAATACTTTGCCACATTGGAGAAAATATTCTAAGGACCTTAAAAAATAAAAACCTTGTTGATGGGTTGTTTTATTGTAATCTTGATTCTAATTTTTGTGAGCATTGTATTTATGGAGAAACAAAACCATGTTTGGGTTTACTTGAGTTCTCATAAATATTGTGGTGTATTGGATCTTATTCATTATGATGTGTTTGGTCTTTTAGACGTTCCTTCAATTGGAAAATCCACATATTATATTTTATTTAGTGATGATTATAGTAGACGAACATGGGTATATTTTATAGAGTAAATATGAAGTTTTCAATTGATTTAAAGACTTTAAAGAAATGTTGTAAGTTTTTATCTGTAATAAGAATAGATGATCAAAATACACATTTTATTATCTAAAGTTTGAATATCAAATCTATTATTCTCTCCATCATTGTGCTCATTATCTTTTGAATCAATATGATCAAGGGTTATGTTTGATTCTCAGATCACATTTTTCTATTATGAATGTTTGACTTTCTAGTTTCTATTAAGGAGTAGATGAAACCTTCTTTCAGTCAATTCATTAAAGATTATGCTGTTATGATGTGGATCTATGAGTAGTGTGACGACATTTCTCTTTTGTTGGTTTCTCACTATAAGGCAGTGAGGTTGTAAGAAGCCAAATTTGGTCTATTGTAGGAGTTTATTTCATTCCTAGACTCTATGTGGATTAGGCACTAGTCAAGGAGACTCACAAAGCTTGAAGCTAGTGAAAAATAAATCATTAAATCAAATCAAAACCTTTTAATTTCATGTATTTTTACTTTTTCATGCCCATTACCACACTACAAAGAACCACAAAAAATATAGAGGGTTGAAGAGATGATTTTTCCCATCAAGTTATCATCTACTATATTAGTGTGAAGAATATGTTATCATGGAATCATTGCAAATAGGTGTTATTTGTTGAATGATGTTATAGGGGAACCCACCTTGGTTTTACAGAGCCTAAAGTGCAGAGGAGAACTTGTAAATCTGTCTCCTATTTGTTGGCCACTTACTTGGGATTTCTAAGCATAAGAAGTAGCTAATGTTTAGGAAAACTTGGACTATTAGTTGGAAACATCGATAATTCATCTATACTAAAAAGTCTAGTTCAAGTGTGGAAGATATTTCTTGGTATCATTCTCATAGGACCTTAAACTATGAGTTATTAAATCATTTCTCTATTCCTAATGCATATTATTTTTGGTGCCAATTCTTATATAATAACATAAAAAAATCATTCAAACTTTAGGTTATAATTTATTATTTACTAGTTATAGCTAGTGGGTAAATAAATAAAAACACATTATTTATTCTCAAATAGCTAGTGATATAACTTTTCCTAGCCTTCACTACTACTATGTTCCCTTAATTCTATTAATCCCTTATTCTATCCCTTAGTTTCCTTATTACCACTAGCTTTCATCTATCCACTATATTTGTACACTATTTGTTAGGGACACACCAATTTTTTATGATGGTAGATCATAGTGGGAAATAATTTCCTACATAGTTTCTATTCACCCACTACACACTAGAAAATACATCCTATCATCTCACACATACACCATTTATCTTATTTTGGATATTTTAGAGACTTACCCATATTCTAGAAACCATTCTATTTGGCTTATAAGCGGTGATTTTCTATTGTTTATCACAATCCTACTAGATTACATGTACACTAACATTGAATTAATATAATTAATGGTGTACATGGAAAACTATTCTAGTTCCATGTATCTCATGTTGAAAACCTTAAACGAGCCATATGATTTGTTAATGGGATCATATTACTTGTTGTTTCTTATTTTTTCAATGATGAATATTTACCTACCATATTTTGTATTTAGTAGTGGAATGCAATATATATTCTTGTTGTGAAGTACCTTTTTCTTAATGGTTTATCAATAAGTGAAATATGGTTCTTACATGGAGGTATAGGGATGATATTTATTAATTAAGTTTCAAGGATTTTTTAACCAAAGAACATGGGGCATTTAGATTGGTATAGCATAAAGCATTCCTAACATCTAATTATAATGATGAGAAGTTTTTATTAAGTGTTACACACCTAGTTGTTGGATAAAAAGGTTGATGATCACACAATATCAATCTCATCTTTAAATTTAAGTATAATAACCATTTTTATTTTATAATATCTAAAATAGTTATTATCCAAATGATTTATGGTATTCATTATTATATTGATGAATAATGAGAGCTCCTAAGTCTCTACATGTGGTTGTGTTGTGTAGACATGCCAAATCTAACTTCACATTACAAATTAATTAAAAATTTAAATTTAAATTAATTTACCTCATTATTTCATAATTAATTAAATATTTTATTAGTTAATTAGTTATTTTATTTATTTATTTAGACTACAAGAATTAGAGTCGGGTAGCCGCCCCCTATAAACTGTAGTGCACTTGGTAAACTTTTTTCACGTGACCGGTGACACTGATGCGACATGCCCTCCGATACCACAGAGATGGCAGGGAGACCAAACCTTGTGACCTCTTGCTTGCAACAAGACACTTTATCCAATCAAGCTAGGCCCACCGCCCCATTAATTATGTTATTATTCTTATAAATCAATTAATTTTTTATTTAATTAATTTTCATATTGTCCCATTATTCTAAGGTTAAATTAATTAATTAATATAACCTGTCATTACCACTTAGTTATTCTGAAAACATATTACTTAACTAATTAATTACTTATCCTTTTCCAATATTGAGTTAAACTTTTCTTCAATTTTAAATTCCATCACCTACCATGGGTCATTCTTTCCCACATGTTTGCCTACAAATTTACCCAATAAATCCTCAACTTTCCCTCATTAAACCCACTTGGGATAAACGTCACCTTTTTAGTTGAATTTTTATGGGGCCATCTCTCTCCTATCCATAAAATCTAATTTGAAATTCCACCTCCCTAAAGATAAGGAAAAAAACAAGATTTTCTCTCTTACAATCCTATCCCAACCCTCCATAATATTACTAAATCATCTTCATTTAAACCTCCACTCTCTATTAACCCTCACATGACACATCCTTTTCCTCTTGCATGACAAAACCTATCAACATGAGCCATTGATCTTGTGGAAAGATCTCAACCCTCCATCCATTTGAGCTTCTTTCTATAAATGGAAGCCTTCACCCTTGATTATCATCGCCTATTTTCTATAACAAGATTATGTTGAAATATCATTAGAGAAATCCATATTTTTAAGTCATTTAGAGTACATCAATAGGCTTAGGGTGCATCATGTGTATCTCAATCATAGAGTTTGGAGGTGTTAAGGTATAACCTTTTATATGTTTTATGCATTATTGTTGTGCTATTTTACCCTATTATATTTTCATGTTTTGGCATGCCCGATGGGACCCATGTCCCTTTTCTAATGTTTTATTTGAATTTTTACTAAGTTGTGAGTGGTAGGTTTCATCTTAATGATTGACTCTATGAATTAACACCTTTGCAATGACCAATTGTGCCTTTTGATGCCTCTTTTGTGCCTAGTGGTTCTTGTGTAGATAATTTTGACACTTCTATAGAGACTTACAATGCCTCTATCTCAAAAAGCCATGTTTGTGTTTTGCCCAGATTTTTAGAAAATATTTTTAGGATAACCTTTGTTTCTTGCTAACAATTTTGGGTGTTGTTTATATTTATTTGTTTTATAGATTTGGTCTAATTGGTTTTTTGTAGGTTTTTATAATATTTGTTGCTTTTATAATCCTATCTTCTTTAGAGTTTCATGCTTAGATTAGTGCTTTTCGACTTGAGGTTTTGATCACAAAACCTAGAGTGTTTTTTGCATATTTAGGGAATTATTATTAATCTATTTTGCAAAGGTATCTAGTCTATCTAAGTAGTAGATTATGTAGTAGTCCTCGTCGGGTTTCATATAAATCTTTCATAACCTAAAGTTATATAGACCTATTTTCATCTTAATGTTGTAGAAGTCTTTTTTTTTTACCAAGATTAATGCTTTCCACACCTCTTGGAATACTTTCACATTCTATTTTTCATAAATTATTAGTTTATACTTTGTAGAAAGATAGATTAGTCATAACTACACCTTTCACAATTGGGTGTTTGTGAAACCACACATGTGTAGAGTAATGCCCCGCCAAGTAACCTTAAAGGAAGTTGCAATTAACATCTTAAGCAAACCAATTTCTTTTTTATAAAGTGCATTTAACATACACATTCACTTACTAATTAACAACAACCTCTAAGGCTACAAGGTTAGGATTACTTAAACCCACATATACATATTACATATAACCATAGCCTTATGAACTTTATGAAATAAACATCATACATCATAAGAATACCACATAACATAATAAGATAATCAACCAAGATACAATCTCATAAACATTATCTTAATCCAATAGATACATCACTCATTCCCAGAATGAGGCAATAGTACAAAAGATTACAATTACAAAATTCCACCTCATAAACATAAGAGGGATAAAATAACTTATACAAGTTAAAATATTACAATGCAAGATAATACAACAAGAACCGCGAGCTGTCCATCTGGATGTCTCGCCACCAAGTACTGAAGATAGATGGGGACCCAACGGTTTTGGTGCATGTTCCACCCTACCAATGTGGTACCCGAAGGCCCACCCCCCATGCTAGGAGATAGTAACAAAGTAACATGGACAAAGATTCTACTACCTCTAACCAAAGACAAACTCATACTGACTCACACTGTTATAACCAACCAAATGAATTAACAAGTACAACTCATTCACCATACAAGTACAAATCAAGTACAACTCAAGTATAATACAAATACAAATCAAATACAATACAAGTACAATACAAGTACAAATCAAATACAATACATGTACAATTCAAGTACAATACAAATACAACTCCAACATCACTGACATAGGTCACATTGCTTCCAGACATAAAGTAGATCAAGTATGTTCAAATAACTATACACATAAAATAATTAACAACAGTTGTCATAGATAGAGTGTCATCGCAAGGTTTGTCATGAGATCTCCTCTGGGCATTCTTCATAGGCTCCGGCACAAGTAATCCTGGTGGCCTCAACCGAATCCCGGCACTCATACTCACTCATGCGGAATCAACTACCTCTCGCAAGAGCAAGATAGTTGATCTTGCCATTCCAGGCCTTCTCACTCATCCCAAGTCTAAACAAGCCCTTGTGTCTATGAGTGAGGATTAAATTATCTTGATTAATGTGAGAAGTTAGTCCTAATCTTCTAAGTACATTATTTTAATTATCACTTGTTTAAATCACTCCTGAAGGTTATCCAGTTTACCTCTTTGGGCTCTGGCGCCTAACAGAAGCCACTCTTCTATTCGACAACACACATCCAAACAATCCACCAAGGGAACCACAAGTGCATACCAACTAGGCATCATAATCCACTCCAACACAAAGAGGATACAAATAATAGAAACTCACTCCAACATCTTGGAGGAAACAACACATAATCCACTCCTTTCACAGGAGGTATAAAATATCTCACTCCAAACATCTTGGAGGCAACAACACATAGTCCACTCCTTTCACAGGAGGCAACAAGATGAAACCACATAAGAAGGTCACTCCATACAAGGAGACACGGATCCCATAATCCGCTCCTAAACCAAGGAGGTGCAAACATCCCCGTTCATGAAAATCAGGTAAAACTGAGAAGACGCCATGCACTACCCAAGGGAAAACAACTGGATGGCATAAAGATTCAACAACCCTTATCCTCTAAGATCTTCTGGAAGACTTATAATTTTAGACTAACACTAAATCCTAAAACCAACAATGCAACTTGACGACATAGCAACAAAAGCATTCAAGTCATCAATCAAATCTAATATTTGGATTTCCTAAATCCATATTCATTCAATAGGTAGTGTAGAAAAGTCAAAGTCATGATAACTAGATCATCTAAAATAATCATAACCCCTATTTCCCTTTTCATTATTGAAAATCTAAAACAATTAAACTTACTTCCCTTTACTGAATACAGAGAATTAAATCCTTTAAGAAAGTCATGAGGAAGATACTACTTTTGGATATACTAAATCCATATCTCTTTCATAATCCAATCACAATGATTCAATTAATCTAAATAGAAATTAATAAATAACATAATTGATTGCCTCATCAATAAAACAACTTCTTAATTTACTTTTAAATCGACACAAATCCATGCAAGTACACTCTTTCCATTTCCTAACCAAATCTTACATCTCATTCACTTTTCTATTTAAAACATTCAATCATTTTAATATAATAACATATTGTTTCTCTATCCATTTAAAAACATGAAATTTCATCAATGTATAAAAAATATCTTTTGGCTTATCTATTTGACCACGCATTCATATTGTTTCTAATTAAATCTCATTAATTAAAACAAACATTTAAATATAAATATTTCTATAATTCTTCAATATATTTAAATATCTTTTTCCTTATCAATTTTGACCATACATTCAAAACTTATCATTTAAATTCTTCATGCAAAGCTGAATTACATGCACTTAAATAAAACAAGGTAAATACTGATTGAAAATACTCATGGATATATATATATATATTTCAATATATTTTCTTCAATCATATTAACAAAATAAATGTTTCCTTTTAAATCAAGTAATTACTTCTATCAAAAAAATATCTTTCTTTATTCATTTTCTACACATACTAATTATTTCTTTTAGAACACTAATAATACCCAATTTGCAAACAACAGAATGAAATAATATAAAATATTATTTATTCTCTCAAATGAATATATACCTTCAATATATATATACTAAATATAAATTAATATATTTAAATATATTTAATCATTAACATATCTTCTATTCCTTACAGAATATCAAATTGATTAATTCAAAATAAAATATCCCTTATCATCAATTTTCCAAAATATAAATATATTTTTTCAATTAAGTCAAATTAATAATTGGACCTTTTACACATGAATTTAAATTTCACAATTCAATTTTAAATTATGCATTATTTAAATCAAATATTTAACTCCTTCAATTAAACTCTAACATGCCATTTTAAAATAAACAAAATTTCTCCATATGTTTATAATTTTAATTCCACTAATCTAATATACAAATCTTTTTTAAAATAATATAAATAAATATAATACTTTAGTATTATAAATTATAATATAAAATATTATTAAATAATATTTTAATATTATAATAACAATACATAAAATATTAATATTTATAAATATCAATTTATTATTATTTTATTTTCAGAACAGCCATGGGAAAATAATTTAACAGCAGTCTCATGTTTCAAGCATAACTCAAAAACTACGATCTGGGTATTTGAATTTTTGGACAGGGGTTAGAAAATTTCAAAATGCAAAAACCCTTTAAATTTCCTGAAAAACCTAGTTTGTGAAAGTGAAGTTATAGGTGGCGCAACCAGACCATTTTACCATGAAAATATAACTATACTGCAGATTTTAAAATCCGATTTTTAATAATAACAGAGGGTTTCATTTTCTAAAAACATTCTAAATGCATTGTTCAATCTCTATGTTTGATTTCAATAATAATAAAGTCAATTTCTCCAAATAATTTAAATTCAACTAAGGTTTTCACAATTTTCACTCAAGAATTTTCACAAGCAAAGGCTGTAAATTTATTTAATTCTTTTCTTCTAATATCAAGTTTGTTTTCTAAAATAGATTTAACAAACAAATCTTTAATCATTACTATTTTAAAGAAAAAAAAAATTAAGAACAATAAAATACAAAGAGGAAAACCTGGTACAAGAAGCTACAGGAAGAGATGAATTTCTGATGCAAGCCTCCTCCAAAGATTTCTTGAATTTTTCTTCAATCCTCCAAAGAATCCAATCCAAAATCCAACAAATGCAAACAATCTTTCCTTCAATCAATTTTACAATCAAACTTTCTTCAAACCCTTGTGCAAATTTTCCAAAATTTCTTCCCTACTGTAAAAATGTATTTTTCTAAAGATTTTTTCTCCCCTAAAATTAAAACATATTTTCTTATAAATAAAAAATACCTAATTCAACCCTAATTCACATTACATGCAAATTAGATATTTCAATTTCAATTTCAATTTCAATTTTAATATTTACAACCCTAATTCACATTACATTCAAATTAGATATTTTAATTTCAATTTCAATTTCACTTTAAATTTCCAATTTCAATTTCACTTTCAAATTTCAATTTTCAATTTCAATTTCAATTTCACTTTTCAGAAACCCACTTTCAATTTAAAATGCAATTTCAAATAATAAATTAATTTCTAAAGTTGCAACCAATTTTCCAAATAAACATTTAATTACAATTTCTAATTTAATTCACACACGTTGAGATTAAATTCCAAAATTAATTTTAATTCTTTTATTTCCTTTCATTCTCTTGCATCACGTTTAATTAATTAATTTAATTATTTAATAACTAAATTCAACCCCCTTGGATTAAATTTAATTAATTAAATAATTTAAATATAATTAATTAATTTAAATATAAACTTTTATCCACATTGCATTATTTAAATTAAATAACCATCAACATGATTTAAAAGCAAATATTCTAAATATCTATTTCTAAATCAAGAATTCTTCATAATTAAATAACATCAAAGCAAGACAAATAAAGACTCGACACACATAACTGACGATATACTAAGGCTAGGGTGTAAACTTGACACATGTTACCTAGCTACTATCTCCCGTTCAACTTAACCATTGGATCGACATGCTCAAACCTGTGAAACCAGGTGGAGTCGATGTCATGTACCTGCAATCCTGCAACCAAGTAAACAACATCATACGATATATCCAGCATAGAATACACACCGTGAAGAAGGAATTACGGATTCGCAGAGCACTCGCAAGCGAGTGATGCGAACTCGTCCTCTTCACCAATACACTCATCGAAACTGACACTTCCATCATAATTCCAATAATCTCATAATAACATCTCATGTTAACTCTACAATATCATTAATCCATAATGCAAGTGAAACAATAATCAGATAACTACATCCCACAATAATAGTTGTCGCTCAATAGTAGCAATCAAAACATTATAACAAAATGAATCCAGTATCAAAGTAACTGCAACCAAACATAGCATAAAATAATTTGAACAAGAATCAAAACGGAGGGGCATTACATGTAGAAGTTTCAACACTTTTATGTTGATATTGTGCCTACATAAAGACTCCACATGCTTCCATTCTATCTTTTGGCACCTCTATAGAGACTTTTAACACCTTTGTTTAGACTTTCCTCCATCTAATAGAACTATACCTCTATAAGGTATAGTATTTGGTTTCTTTCTATTGTTTGGTGCTTTTTTTCTAGCCTACTACACTTAAGTTTAGACTAAGCATGCTTCTATTTCACAAAAAACACACTTTTATTGCAGTCTATTTTATTTTTAAACACACTAACCTTTTGGACAAATAAGTGGTGCAATTGGTTTATGCATATCCAAGATTGAAAATATGAGACTACTAATATGTGGTTTTGCAAATTAATTTTGTCCAAGTATCTTTTATTTTGTACTAATATGTAATGTCCCCATTTCTATCCATACACTCTTCTGTGCTTGCCAGTCTATTCTGGAGGCTAGTAGGCTTGTCAAGGTGAAATTAGGGTTTCCAGTATTTGGGGTTTTTTTGCATTTCTCAAAATTTACTATTTTTAGTAAGTTCTAATTTTGGTAGTGGTCCCATTGACAACATCTCAGTAAGTTCTCCATTTAAGTTGGAGTAGTTGAATATGTTTGGTTTTGACTTCTGAGGTGAAATATTGGAGAAATAAGTTAATTCAAGTCATTAATGTTATATTTTTAAATTGACCCCTTGGCCTAGTGTTATGACTTGAAATTGTGTTAAAAGGTGAACATAAAGGGTGGAAGCCTCATGGAGGAAATAATTGATATTTTATAATGTTTATTATGCCATGAAGTTTGGATGCTTAAATAAGATGGAATACAATATTTTTTAAATTTAAATATTTCAAAAAGGTGAATGGGCACCCCTTTCTTGGAGGGAGTTTTGGAATTCTAAAGGTCATCTCCAATTCTATAAAAGAAAGGCATTGCTCTAGCATTTGGGTATCCAACATCTATGCTATTTTTATGTTGTCAAAATGACAACTTGTTTCTCACTTTGAGGGATGCTTACCTCCTAGTTCTTATCCGATTTTGTGTTTGAAAGACAACACCTAGTTGGTATTATTGTTGCTTCTCATCCAGACTAGCAGATTAAGTTTCAAAGTTGGAGAATTTTGGTGATATTTTTAGTTTGTATGTTGCTAGTGTTTATACAAATGAAGTTGTTTTTTGTTAGCAGCTTTTTGAATAAATTTAATTGTGTTCTGGGCATTGATGATTCATGTTTGTTTACCTTGGGCAACCCTTCTCATAGAAGATGATATTTTATTTTGAAGAATCTAAATTTTAAGAGCCAAATCGCCCTTTCAGCTAGGTTGTACCTTCTTTCTTGGCATTAGAATTTGTGCCAAATAAACAAGGTTGTTTTGATGTAGTTTCATGATCTAATTTTGGGTGCCATCCTCCTAGAAGACCTTTGCACTTTGTTTCAGTCAATTCAGAGGTAAATTCATAAAGTTATGAACATTTATTTGATTTCCAGCTTGTTGGTTCATAATTTCAGTCTATTGGTTATTGTTATCAGACTTCATTAAGTTCAGATTTTGGCTTCATTTACAGTCCTTGGGAGTTCTCAACATTTCTATATTCACCCTTCATATATTTTCATTCATTCTATTGTTGTAACTCTTGTAATTTGTAGATTATTTCAATTGTAAGGTTGAGAGTTAGTAGTACTAACCCAATCAATATTATTATTGCAATTACTTGTGATTTCTAATGCAAACACATTGTAACCCCTGGATGGTTTACAACCAGTGTGGAGGAAATTAACTGTATCTAAATCTATCACCCACTATTGAGTGGATGCCTACCGCAACAGATGAATTATTTTTTTGTAATTTCATTCCTCCCACTGATTAAGTGGAAGTGTGGAAAATCTCTCATGGCTGGTTATCCACCTAAGTTATTTTTCAGTTTTGTAATTACTACTTCGCCATATGCTATCACCTCGCCTTCCAAGGATCTTGGTGAACATTCTTGGTGTTGAGTTTAATTCTTCTCTCTCAATTATAATTAGTTTAGTTATTGAGTTAATTAGATCCTATGGATCCTCTGACCATATGCCCGCCTCTCCTCCCTCATCAGGTCTTAGGGAACCTTCTTGGTTAGAGTGACTATTTCGCATCATTTTGGTTTTGGAGCTAACCTTAATAGGTGCATGGTTACATTGTATTTGATATTGAAAATCAAGAAAAAATTGAGAGGGTATCTTTCAGTGGTATCAAAGCCTGTTTTCCTGCCATCCTATGAAAAATGGAGCTCAGTTGTCAGAAGAGTGACAAAAAAATTAGATTCTACATGAGAGATCAAAATTGAATTCAGTTTTGAATTTCAGAAGTATCGAAGATGTTACGTTATCTGAGGTCCCAAAACTGTGAGAAGTCAGTTGTGATTATGGCTTCTGAAGAGGAAAGAAGAATGGGAAGGTTACTCTCCATTGTAGGTGCAAGGCTCAATGAAGAATGCCAGATAAGAGGTGAATAAGTGAGTATATTGTCTGAGTTGGAATAATATTTGACCCAAGTCCAACAATATCCTAATAAATTATTGAATAAGGCATTATCTCCTGCAGTGACGACTTTGATTCATCCCTATTGGATAGGGCATCCAAAGGAAGAAATATGTTTGCTGGTTACTTCATGCTTTAGTGAAGTTATGAGGGTTGTAGCACCATCGATGCCTTATGAAGATGAAATTATGAAGAATATTCTTAATAAGATTGTTGAAATTTTCCAAGATCTTTATGGAATCGGTAGCAATCAATTTCCTAGAAGAGCTGCTATCTTGAAGATATTTTCAGATCTTAGGACAAGTAATTTGCTGATTGACTTGGAAATGCATAATCAAATTGATCACTTGATCTACTACCTTTTCATATCCACTTGGAGTGAACAAGAAGAAAGTGTTATGGAAGAAATAAATAATATTCTTGTTCTCACTATTAAAGAGGTAGATGAAATTCCACCGAATGTCCAATCACTCTTTTTGGAAGTATATGAACGAAAATAAAAACTTTCTCCTATTGCTGGTATGTTGTTACATGAATTGTTCAATCAATTTGAGGATAAATTGAAGCCCCTTTTGATGAAGACAGTTCAAAATAATGTGGAGAATTCTTTCACTAAAGAAAATAATGAAATTTTGCACCTTGTGGATTTGATAGCAGAATATCAAGAAGAATCTACGAATATGAATTTGACCATGCATACAACAAAAGAGTGCCAAGAGGCAACCAAAGTTTTAGAAGATCATGAAGACTATCAAATGGACTCACTTGGGTTTTCAAGAAAAGAACATGTGGAAATGGAGAGAGACGAACCTACAAAGTTGTTGTATTAAAAATAAGATTTCATTAATCAAGAGAAATGCATGGTAGACCTTCAGAATGATTTATTTGAAGAAAATGTAGTTAACAAAGAGTTCATGACAAGTAACCAAGAAGATTTCCTTGTTAAGTATGGGGCTAATAATGATGAAATTAGTAACATACCTACTCATGGAAGGTCCACTGAAGTAGAGAATGATGATATTTTCAAAGCAACCAACTTTGATGATTCTTTTTTCCAATACAATGATAGTGACATGGATGGTATTGGGTTTGATTATCAAACTACGCCCGTGGAAAGAGTTATAAATGAAGACATCAGTTTAAGTGAAAAGAGGAGTGACTCATTCAAAGAGTCAACAATCCATGAGAAGTATGATGAGTTCTTCCCTGTTGATCATTACAATCAAGAATTCATGAAACCATGGGATCCAGGTGTTTTGATACCAAAATGCTTAGGAGAGCAAGTAATGGAATCTTTTGATGATCCATTGCTTGAAGATACTGATGATAAGCCCTATATTCAGGAGTTATATAGTGAAAATGATGGAAAGGAGGCTGATTTTTGAAATAAAAAATAAATCAGAAAAGTTGTTTGAAAAGAAAAGATGCTTCTTTTTTGATTGTGATCAAGGGCCTAAAGAGCTGCAAGTTTTGAAGGATAAATTATTGGTTTCAGAAGAGAAAATTGTTAAAGTCTTATCAATAATTGATAGCACCCATAATTGTATTGAAGAACTCTATTGGAAGTTCCAGGTTGAAGAGAGACAAAATGAAGTTAAGGATGGAGACACTCTTTCCAAGATGCAAACCATCAAAGAAGCATTGGAATCAATTAAGACAAATTATTTGCATTTTCTCTTTGATAGAGATAATGCTATTAAGTTTGTAGAGGAGAATTGTGATGCCTACTAGGAGAAGGAAAAAGAGGTTGATAGGCTTTTCCTTGATCTTAACTTAGCTCATCATTCATTATGAAAAACTGAAAATCAATCACCTATTGCAACCACACTTAAGGAACAAGAAGCTAATACAAGGATTATGGAGATCAAGAAAATAGTTGAAGACATAAATGAAATCCATAATGATGAAACATTGCATAATGCCAAGGAGATTCAATATGTAGATGGTGATTGGAAGGGACATAAAGAGTGTGAAATTTTGAGTTGGGAAGAGAGATTGCCACAAGAAGGAAGAATTTTCAGCCATGAGGTGGATGATATAGCTGGTAATGTATGTGGTAATCAGCATGTTAGACCTTGTGGATCAGCAACTAATGATGGGCATCCACAATTTGAAGAAGATGTGCATGAGTTCTATGATGACACCAATGAAAGAATGAAGAATTCAAATCTACATCAACATGTCTTTCAAGCTAATGATATTTCTTTATTTGAAGTTGGTGCTAATGAGTTCCAAGATGGTGAAATCACTGCTGATAATAATGCTTCCACTTCTCAGGAATTGAATAATCAAGAAATAAGGAGGAATGAGGGTGTTGCTTTTGATTGGTATCATAGAATTGATGGGCATTCGGATGAAGAATTTCTCCAATCCTTGATGAGGATGTTGGTTAGAGTTATATTAGATTTTATGTTTGCATCAACTACCTTAAGAATAACTCATTTTAGAATTGAGTTTCATGAATGGTTCATTGAATCTTTCCAGCAATTCATGTCTCATGATTTTGAATTTAGTTTGTTTAGGGAATTCAAATTTATTGAATACTTGGAGTTTCAAGAAGTAATGATTCAAATGGAATGCATGGATGAAAGAATTCAAGTTGGAGTAGCTCTCTGCCTACAAAATGGTTCTCTGTTGCTTATGGTTTGGGATCTTGGTATCAATATGTATTTGACATTTTTTGGAGTATGGGACTTTCAACGTATCTTGATGAAGATGATCATGTGTGAAAAGAAGGTATGTCAGAGTGATAGGCATCAAAAGTTATGTTATATGTATGCTAATACTTTCTTTATCAACCATTTAATGAATATTTTTTATCATCAATTGGTGGTTCGAAGAGGAGATTGGGGAAAATGATGTTTCTTTTATGTTTTGGAATTATTAGAGAGGATGTTTCCAGCTTTGGGCATGAGCAGTTGTGACTCTAGGGATGCTCATGTCTAGTGTTTTAGCAACTATTCAAACTCCTTGCATGTTGATTTTCCTAAAATCAATTTTTGAGTGGTTCACTTCAGATTTAATGTGTAGCTGGTATACTCATTTTTTCTCTTCTCAATCTCTTATCAATGATGGTTTTTGGCTTCAAAAGTGGGTAATGGTGTTTCATAGTGACTTAGATCAGTATTGGATGGTGTTCAAGTTATTTTCTGGTGGCTTTCTTTGTACAATCTCTTGCAGTAGTGTTTGGGGCAGCGAACCTTTGCTTGATTTGGTTCAAATTTTGAGACTTAGGTGGGGAGATTAGTGGAAGTTTTCAGAAATTTTCTTGAATATGTTAGAATTACTCAAAGGAGGCATTATACATCCTTGTCGAGTTTTGAGGATGTGGCTGCTATGAATTTGCAAAGAGATGTTTTTCCCTTTGCAATTAGCTATGATGGAGACACACTTGTTGTTGTGGCTCAGTTTGTTGCTTTGAGGAGTTATGTTGATAAGAATATTTTTGAGTTGATTAGATTATTATTTTTGGTTCATAGAATGGTGATTGACATTGACATTGTAGATTTTAATTCCTTAGAGTTTATTGGGCATGGAATGCTGTTAGATTTTGATTCCATTCCTTCCATGTTGTTCAGTTTGAATTTTAGGCATGTTATCTCTTTGAGGTTCCAGGAATGGTTTGTATTGTTCTGGTGGAATGAATACATTTGTATGATTAGAGTAGAGTAGCATCAACATGGTGGGACTTTTTAGAGATGGACATGGGATCCTGAGATCCTATTTGATTTGGTGGGTTCAGTTTGGAGTGTTGTGGCATTTCTTGAGGACAAGCAATTTTGGAAAGGGTGGACTGTAATGTCCCCATTTTTAGCCATACACTCTTTTGTGCTTGCCAGCCTATTCTGGAGGCCCATAGGCTTGTCAAGGTGAAATTAGGGTTTCCATTGTTTGGGGTTTTTTTGGCATTTCTCAAAATTTACTATTTTTAATAAGTTCTAATTTGGTAGTGGTCCTGTTGACAACATCTCAGTAAGTTCTCCATTTAAGTTGGCACAGATGAGTATGTTTGGTTTTGACTTCTGAGGTGAAACATTGGAGAAATAAGTTAATTCAATTTATTAATGTTATATTTTTAAATTGACCCCTTGGTCTAGCGTTATGACTTGAAGTTGTGTTAAAAGGTGGACATAAAAGGTGGAAGCCTCATGGAGGAAATAATTGATATTTAATAATGTTTATTGTACCATGAAGTTTGGACACCTAAATAAGATGGAATAAAGTTCTTTTTAAATTTAAATATTTCAAAAAGGTGAATGGGCGTCCCTTTCTTGGAGGGAGTTTTGGAATTTGAAAGGTCATCTCCAATTCTATAAAAGAAAGAAATTGCTCTAGCATTTGGGTATCCAACATCTATGCTATTTTTATGTTGTCAAAATGACAACTTGTTTCTCACTTCGAGGGATGCTTACCTCCTAGTATATGATTTTGTGTTTGAAAGACAACACCTAGTTGGTATTATTGTTGCTTCTCATCCAAACTAGCAGATTGAGCTTCAAAGTTGGAGAATTTTGGTGATATTTTCAGTTTGTATGTTGCTGGTGTTTATATAGCTAAAGTTGATTTTTGTTAGAAACTTTTTGAATAAATTTAATTATGTTCTGGGCATTGATGATTCATGTTTGTTTACCTTGGGAAACCCTTCTCATAGAAGATGAGATTTTATTTTGAAGAATCTAAATTTTAAGAGCCAAATTGCCCTTTCAGCCAGGTCATACCTTCTTGCTTGGCATTGGAATTAATTCCAAATAAATAAGGCTATTTTGATGCAGTTTCATGATCTAATTTTGGGCGTCATCCTCCTAGAAGACCTTTGCACTTCATTTTAGTCAATTCAGAGGTAAATTCATGAAGTTATGAGCATTTCTTTGATTTCTAGCTTGCTAGTTATTGTTATCAAACTTCATTAAGTTCAGATTTTGGCTTCATTTATAGTCCTTTGGAGTTCTAAACATTTCTATATTCATCCTTCATATATTTGAATTCATTCTATTGTTGTAACTCTCATAATTTGTGGATTATTTCAATTGTAAGGCTGAGAGTTAGTAGTACTAACCCAACCAATATTATTATTGCAATTACTTGTGATTTCTAATGCAAGCACATTGTAACCCCTGGATGGTTTACCGTGAGTGTGGAGGAAATTAACTATATCTACATCTATCACCCATTGTTAAGTGGAGAATTCCCACTGTTGAGTGGACGCCTGCCGTAGTGGATGAATTGTTTATTTGTAATTTCATGACTAGTTATCCGCCTAATTTCTTTTTAGTTTTGTAATTAGTACTCCACCATATGGTATCACCTTTCCTTCCAAGGATCTTGGTGAACATTCTTGGTGTTGAGTTTAATTATTCTCTCTCAATTGTAATCAGTTTAGTTATTGAGTTAATTAGATCCTAGGGATCCTCTGACCATATTCCGGCCCCTCCTCCCTCATCAAGTCTTAGGGAACATTCTTGGTTAGAGTTACTATTCCGCATCATTTTGGTTTTGGAGCTAACCTTAATGGGTGCATGGTTACATTGTATTTGATATTGAAAATCAAGAAAAAAATGAGAGGGTATCTTTCATAATTTTAGGAACTAAAGTTAGAGTAGTGGGTTAAAGAACTTTTGTTTTCTTTGTTTGGAGGGTTGCATCAATATATTCTCTCCCCTTGTGCCTAGTGCAATATTAGGGATCAAAAATATTGTATTCCCTCATTTTTGTTTTTGATTAGATCCTAGGAATTTTCTAGTCTTGTGTGTATGATTTACTCTTGTACTTAATGTGATCCTGAGGATAAAAAACACCTAGCATTTTCCTTCCCTTTAGGAATATTTCTTGGAGATTTCATTACCCCAAGGGATAACCTCAACCATGTGTTACCGATGGGGTATATAAAGGGGATGTTGAAATTTATACCACAATATAGATGCATCATGCTTAGAAAATCCTTGATATTTTGGTGATTCTAGTACAAGAAGTGCATGGTTGGTCTGAGATTTCTTGTTGAAAGTTACCGATCCATGCTTGTGATGGACTAGTGTTCATGGTTGTGCCTCACATACCCTTTTAATATTTTGAGGACTCCCTAGAGAGATTTTATATCCTTTCTTAAGACCATTCAACTATAGCTTTATGTGGTGGAAGGTGCAAGTGATCATGCTCAAAGTTATTCACTATGTACTTTCTCTTGTTGAGGTGACAATATCCCTTGGTAGGACCTTGTCCTTCTAAGTTAAGGGGTATAAATTTGGTACATGAAATTTATATACCTTAGTTACCCATTCATTTGAAGGAATTAGCCTTTGGCTAGTGAACCCACATTAAGTATACACTCCCACTTGACTAATTTTTAGGATTGTGTTGATGTGCTTGACATGTCTTCATGTAAAAAATAGGAAGAATTAAACCTTTATCAAATTAATAGTCCAGTTAGCCAATATGTTTTTATGTGTGTATATTCCTTTTCAAATCATCTAGACTATAGAATCACACCTTTGTAATACCAAACCATTCTTGTGCTATGTAAAGATATGTTTGCACTCTATCAAACCACTCTTGGACTCTATAAAGTTGCACCTATTATTATTCAAAACAATCCTTCACTCTGTAAAGTTGTGTGTGTGATCTACCAAATGGTGACTATATTTATCTATTATACAATTACATTCTAACCTACAACAATGACCTACAATAATTCTCTATCACATCCTGGTCAGAAAATAAAACTTTTGCAATTTTATAACTTTCCTTAAATCTATCATTTTGCACCTTCATCACCATCACTATCCCTTCATCAAAATCCCCAGCCTTCATTACTAATCCATCTTAATCCTCACTTTGGACTATATAATCACCCTTCCTACCAAACCAATCCTAATCATCTGACATTCACCTTATTGCAAACCTTTCATATTTGTTTGATCATAATTTTCTCCTTATCACAACTGAACCTCATTTTCATAATTTAATAATCCCTTAATCAAAACCCCACCCAATACAAAATTAATTTTACCAAAAAATTGAATCTAGATCCTTATACATTTTTCTCTAACTTATGTGTTTCTTATGAAATTACCTATCCTAAGTAGCATTTTGAGTTAGGTAATGTCACAATACTATGTCCCACTTTTGGGAAATGAAGATTTTTAAGGGAGGAGGGACATTTTGAGAGAGCGCCTTCGAGTGAAGAAAAATATTTTGTCAAAGGAACTTTGAGAAAAGGTATGTAATTTAAGAACTTTGAGTGAAGGTAAAGGCCATAAAAAAATGTTATTACACAGTGATCTTCACTCGAAGGGGCCTTCGAGTGAAGATTTAGCCTTTGAATGAAGGTACCTTCAGTTAAGTATGACATATTTGGCTTCTGCATCAAATTTTCTTTAGAAAATCCAGTTTCAAACCTCAAGTTGGACCTAAAAATGTACTCATCTTGACAAGATATTTTTTAAGATTATAGCCCTCGTAACAAGCTTCCCAGAACCTATAGTTTTGATATGTTTTCATTTTATCATGTATTTAATTTTCAATTTTTACTAAACATGGGTTTTCACTGAACAATCAAGTTCTTTGTTCTATGAAGGTGGAAAATAGTAAACCATTATAAAAAAAATTCAAAAAAACCTTTGCCCTAGGTATTGATGTCCTTGTTTTACCAATAAAAATAAAAATGGATTTTGATATATACACAAAAAGTTATGTTGGATGACATACACCTTTGTCCAAATTATAGTTATATCACTTCAAAAATTAATTAAAAAAAATATGTAACAAAAAATTATGAAAAAAATCCTTCCCCTAGATATTGATGTTAAGAATCTATATTTAAAAAATTATAATTTATCCTTTTTAGAAAAAAATTAATGTTGGACAACATAAACATTACTTTATGAAAATATTTTCTTATATTTACTATTTATTAAAGGAGATGTTGAAATATTGATGATTTATTTCAATAATTTTTAAAAAAAATATATTTAGAATCTACACATAAATTTCCACAAGTCACTAGTTCGCATCATCTTCAAATTCTAAATGGTTTATCCGCTATATGTCTCAGAAGGTGAATATTGAGTTAAAAATGTTGATATAAATGTCCATCTTGGCCAAAAAGTGCGACTCATTATTGCGGGATCACCAAATTAGCTCTTCATTTGGGATTATTTAGCTTGATAATTTGGGTCCCTCAAGTTAATTTAAAAAAATCTTTTTTCCAATATTGCTTAGGAAATTTCATATCCTATGTAAAAAAATATACATCCAAATCACCTTTTATCTAAAGGATTTAGATTTTTATTCCAATGCAAGTTTTTTCTTGTATCTCTTATCCAATGTCATCCACTCTACAAATCAAGAATCATCCCCATCATAATTCCTCATTAATCTAACATTCCAAAGATCTCCATTTAATCACCCATCAATAAAATTCACAAAATAAAAATATTAGGTCCAAATAATCCCAATATCCCCATCTTTCAAAACCACCAAAATTTTCCTTCAAATGTCCATACCCAAAACCCTTCTATAAAATTCCACCTCTTGTATTCCAATTAGTAGATATCAAGCTAAAAAGAAGATGGACTCTCAAGATAATGTCACTATATAGGATATCAAAAACCAACCATCATTCCCCCATGATGAGGAAGTTTATGTGGAACAACCTTAACACTCTCCTAGGTTGCAAGAATTTTCTCAGGACCCACACAACCAATAGATGATGAAGAAAATATTTGAACTTGACAAGGACACCAATGTGTTAGATATATTGAAAAAGTGGGAAAAAATTTCACCAACCTTTGACATCTCACAAATTAGGAGGCAAGTGTTGGAGTGTGTTGAGATGGTGCTGATTGCTTGTTGTCATTAATGGTTGTCATTGATGTGAACATATCTTGGTTGTAAGACCGATGTTCTATTTTGGTACTTTGGTGATCCAGATTGGCCTAGTTCTAGATGCTGTGTTGTAATGATCTATCTTGGGTTGTATCTATCTTGGTACCATTCCCCTTATAACATAATCAGATACATTCTTTTGGGTCCGGACTGATCTAGTAGTTGGTTAACATGCTCCGACACATGGTTTGCATTGTAACATGTATATCTTATTTTGTGGTTATGGATATCATGTAGCATGTTGATTTGAGTGAGGAGGTTTTGTGTGGTCCACGTTTCATTCCTCTCCATCACGAGAATGTTTTTGTGGTGACCTATTTCAATTTGTGCTTGGTCGACATAGAAATTATGAAATTGTGTTTGGCCAACTTGGGAGATTATGGAAGCATGGAATGGTATAAGTATAAGATCTTTTTGTTTGATGAAGGTAAGCGTGATGAATCCGAATTTGAATATCCAAAAATTGTGAAGTGTGTGAAAGTGTATGACTAGAGGCAAGATATAGTGATATTCTATCCAGTGTCATTATTCGTGACAGTTCTTTTCAATGGTGGATTCCTTTTCATCATTCTTCTAGCAGTGAGCCATTTTCTATAGGTAGTGAGTTTTTCTCTTTTGGCAGTGAGCCTTTTTATATCTTTGGCTATAATAGCTGAGTAGTGAGCCCAATCGGTAGTGAGCTACCCTGTAGTGAGAAACTTGGCAATGAGCCCTTGCAAAAATCACCTTAACCAGTGTCACCTTAATCGATGTTTTATAATTGAGAATTAGCATTCTCCATGGTTTTTCCCTTCTTGGGTTTCCATGTAAATTCTGGTGTTCTTTGTGCATGGTGTTGTTGTGTGCTTACATGTTCATTAATATTTGATTGATTTAAGTTTTCTCTAGATATATTAAAGTAAAGAAAATTGTTTCATAATAATTGATTCACCCCCCCCCCCCCTCTCAGTTATCTAGACTGTTCAACAATTGGTATCAGATCTTTGGTTTCTCAAAGAAGATATTAACCGCTTGGGTTAGATCTGATGGTGCACAAATTGACAATTCCTATGTTTGATGGATCTGACTATAGTTTTTGGAAAGTGTAGATGAGAGGTTACTTGATCTCTCTTGGTTACAAGACTTGGAAATTTGTTGAGACAAAATATGTTGAGATGACAAAAGTTGTTTCTATTGCAGAGGAGATTTCAGCCTATGAGGAGAATGAAAAGGCAAGGTATGCAATCTTTAGTGGTTTATCTAAGACTGAGCTAACAAAAGTTATTTCATTGGGCACTGCTTATGAAGTTTGGGAAAAGTTTAAAGAAATATATGAAGGAAATGATAGAATAAAATTATCAATGAAGTTGAAAGCTAAGCGCAAATATGAGAACTTGAGGATGGAAGAAGGTGAGGATATAGAAAGCTACTTTCAAAGGGTTGATAGTGTAGTAAATGAAGTCAAAAATTAAGGAGGTACTCTACCAGATGAAGATGCAATCAAAATATTTTAATGACCCTATTGGAGAGCTACAGTGACAAGATCTCAGCTATAGAGGAAGTTTATGATATGAATAAATTCACTAGAGAGTAGCTATTTGGCACCTTGACCACATTTGAGATGAGGAAATTTAGAAAAGAAAAGGAGAAAACTGAAACTACCTTCAAAGCCACAAAAACAGAAGATGATCTAGATAGTGAAAGTTCTAAAGAGTTGAAAGCAAATTTCACAAGGAAACTGAAGAAAGGTATCAAAAATTAAAAAGGTATGCTACCTCTTAAATTTTTTAGATGTGGAAATACTGGTCATTTAGCAACTAAGTGTCCAAATAAAGGAATAAGACAAAATTTCAAAAAGATCAATAAGAAGGCCTATTATGTCAATGAGAATGCTGACATTTCAAATGATGAATCAGATCATGAGGATTGTTTTTTTTGGTTGAAAAGGATGAAGCTAGATTTGATATCTCTAATATTTGTCTTAAATCCAATGATAACATTGAGACTGCATTATTTGTTAAAAGAAATAGAGATGAATCGCTGATTGATAGTGGATGCTCGAATCATATGACTAGTGAAAAAAGTAAGTTTGTGAAGCTTGAGAAATATGATGGAGGTTCTATTAGATTTGGAGATGATAAAAAAACATAGATTGTTGGAATTGGTTCTATTACCTTTGATGGAAAACATAACAATGACAATGTTTACTATGTGAAGGGATTATATTGTAATATTCTAAGTGTTGGACAAATGTTCAAAAATGGTTACAATGTGGTGTTTCAGGATGATGGTTGTGAGATCCGGAAGAAATCCAAAAATGTTATTGCAGCTGGAAAAAGAACAAGTGGAAATATGTATTAGCTAGAAGGAGCTTAAAAAAGATGCTTGGTAGCTTAGTCTAATGATAGTTGTCTCTAGCACCGGGGGATGTTTCACATTAAATTTGACAATTTGGTAAAGATAAGTTCATCAAGAGCAGTTAGAGATTTTCCAAGATTGGCCAAACTAGACAATACTATCTGCCAAGGATGTCAAGAAGGAAAGTAGACCAGAGAAACATTTCAGAGAAAAGAAGATTCATCTACCAGACTATTGGACCTTGTACACATTGACCTTTGTGGTCCAACCAAAACAAGAAACTTACAAGGTGAGAAGTATTTCATGATTTTAATAGATGATCATTCTAGATTTACCTTGCTTGCATTTTTGAGAGAAAAATCAGAGGCGAAAAAATTTGATATTTTTCAGAGAAAGAGTTGAGAATGAAACTGATAGGAGAATCAATTATTTGAGATCTGATAGAGGAGGAGAGTTTAATTCTAATGAGTTTAAAAAATATTGTGAAAAGGATGGAATTAAGAGACAACTATCTGCCCCTAGAACACCTCAGTAGAATGGTGTAGTGGAAAGAATGAACCAGACAATTCAAGAAGCAACTAGAACAATGATCATGGAAGCAGGTTTACCACAGGTCTATTGGAGAGAAGTAATACACACAACAATATACACTCTTAACAAAGTACTATTTCAGAGGAAGTATGGAAAGACATCATATGAGTTATGGTATGGAAGAGCTCCCACAATAAAGTACTTCAAGATTTTTGGAAGAAAGTGTTACATCTGAAAAGATGAGGACAATCTTGGAAAGTTTGATAACAGAGCTGATGAAGGCATATTCTTGGGTTACTCTACAAAAAGTAAAGTGTATCGGTGTTACAACAAGAGACTGAACAAGATGGTTGAAAGTGCAAATGTGAAATTAGATGAAGATGCTTAAAGAATTCTTGACAAACATATTGAATATGAATCAGATAACTCAAATGACAAAGGAGAGAAGGATAAGAAAGAAGAAGAAGAAGAAGAAGAAGAAGAAGAAGAAGAAGAGATAAAGGAGGCTTCAACATCTACAATTAAAAATCCAGGGTATGTACAGAAAAATCACTCTGAAAAACCGATTATTGGAGATAAGAATAAGGGAATTGATATAAGAAGCACAACAACTCAAGAGAAAGTAATATTGTGCCTACTCTAGGATACTAAGACAAATATTGTGGAAGAAGCATGCAATGATCAGAATTGGGTGAAGGCAATGAAAGAAGAGCTTGATCAGATAGAGAAAACATAGACTTGGGAACTTGTGCCCAGATTGATAGACAAAAATGTAATTGGAACAAAGTGGGTGTTCCAGAACAAGTTGGATGCAAACATAAAGGTAATGAGAAACAAGGCAAGATTGGTTTGAAAAGGCTATACTTAGATTAAAGGTATTGATTTTGAATAAACATATGCCCTTATTGCCCAAATGGAAGCAATTCAGATTTTCTTAGATTTTTTAGCTTTCAAGAATTTAAAAGTTTATCAAATGGATGTGAAATCTGCATTCTTGAATAGAGAACTGAAGGAAGAAGTCTGCATTGAGCAACTAGAGGGATTCAAATCCAGAAGTGACCCAGATGTCATTTTCGGGTTGAAGAGATTTATATGGATTGAAGCAGGCACCTAGAGCCTACTATGGAAGATTAGACAAGTACTTGATTGGACAAGGATTTCTAAAGGGATCCGCTGACAATAATTTATACTATAGAACTCACTTAGATTAGATGTTGATTGTTGTGGTTTATCTTGATGACATAATTTTTGGAGGAAATGATGATATGTGCAAAAAAAATGTAGATGAAATGCAAAAGGAATTCAAAATTTCTATGATAGGTGAGATAAATTTCTTCATTGGATTGCAAGTAGATTAGAACAACAAAGGAATTTTCATTTCTTAGTCCAAGTATACAAAATAACTATTGAAGAAGTTTGGGTTGGAGAATTCTGAACTGATTTGTACACCTATTGTTATCAGATGCAAGTTGAAAAAAGAAGATGAATCACCTAAAGCTGATGCAAGCATGTACATATCAATGATTGGGGAATTGTTATATTTGATTGCCACTAGACTAGACATTATGTATGCAGTTTGTTTAGCAACAAGATTTCAGCAAGAACCAAAGGAATCACATGTTGCAGTAAAAAGGATCTTTAGATATTTGAAGGGTACAAAAGATTTGGGGTTATGTTATCCAAAGGACTCAGATTTCACTTTGACAACCTATACTGATGTTGATTAGGTCGGATGTGTTGATAACATGTGAAGTACAAGTGGTGGAGCTTATTTCCTTGGCTCTCGATTGGTTGCTTGGTCAAGTAAGAAAAAATATTTTGTATCTTTATCTACTGCTAAAGTTGAATACATTGCAACAGACTCATGTTGCACTCAGATACTGTAGATGAAACAAACACTGAAGGATTTTGGCATATCATTTGATGAACCAATCTCAATCATGTGTGACAATACCAATGCAATAAATATTTCTAATAATCTGGTACAACACTCTAGAACTAAGCATATATCCATAAGATATCATTTCTTGAGAGAGAAGGTGTTGGAAAATGAAGTAAAACTTGAATATGTACCTACAAAACAAAAAATTGTAGATATTTTCACAAAACTATTGAGAAAAGATACTTTTGAGTATCTCTGGAAGAAGTTAGGGATTCTACCCCCTCCTAGTCTACAATAACATGCACCTGGGTGTGCATTGGTTCAGGCTATTATATGCTCATTTTTATTTGGATCAATGTTTGGTGGCTTCCTCATAGGGCCCAAACAGAGTAAGTTTTTCAGGGGGAGTTTTTCCCTTTGTCTTTGATGTCAAAGGGGGAGAAGAAAAGAAGATAAGATGGTCCTTGATGTGGACATTAAGTTGTTTGGTTTGTTATTGATGAATATTTCCATCAATGACAAAGTGGGAGATTGTTGGAATGTGTTGAGATGATGTTGATTGCTTGTTGTCATTGATGTCAACATATCTTGGATGTGTGACCGATGTTCTATTTTGGTGCTTTAGTGATCTGGATTGGCCTTGTTTAGGATGTCATGTTGTAATGATCTATCTTGGGTTGTATCTATCTCAGTCCCATTCCTCTTATATCATAATGAGATACATTCTTTTGGGTTCGGACTGATCTAGTAGTTGGTTAATGTGCTTCGACACATGGTTTGCATTGTAACATGTATATCTTATTCTATGGTTCCAGATATCATGTATCATGTTGATTTGAGTGAGGAGGTTTTGTGTGGTCCACATTTCATTCCTCTCCACCACAAGAATTACTTTTTGGTGACGTATTTCAATTTTTTCTTGGCCGACTTAGAAATTATAAAATTGTGTTTGGCCGACTTGGGAGATTATGGAAGCATGGAATGGTATAAGTATATGTTATTTTTGTTCGATGAAGGTAAGTGTGATGAATCTAAATCTGAATATCTAGACATTGTGAAGTGTGTGAAAGTGTATGATCGAAGATAGCAGACAGTGAGATTCTATCCAGTGTGATTTTTGGTTACAATTCTTTTCAGTGGTGGATTCATTTTCATCATTCTTCTGGAAGTGAGCCATTTTTTGTAGGTAGTGAACCTTTCTCTTTTGGGATTGATCCTTTTTGTATCTTTAGCTATAATAGCTGAGTAGTGAGCCCAACCAGCAATGAGCCACCCTACAATGAGTAATTTGGTAGTGAGCCCTTTTAAAAATCACCTTAACCAGTGTTTTATAATTGAGAATTAACATTCTCTGTGGTTTTTCCCTTCTTGGGTTTCCATGTAAATTATGGTGTTCTTTGTGCATGGTGTTGTTGTGTGCTTACATGTTCATTAATATTTGATTGATTTAAGTTTTCTCTGGATTAATTAAAGTAAATAATTTTTTTTGATAATAACTAATTCACCCCCCTTCTTAGTTATCTGAACTGTTCAACTGCAAGACCCTTCTAATATTCCTTCATCCTCCATTCATCCCTTGGATAGATCTTGGGGATCCCAACCTAACCCCCATCACCCCTCCCACAAATCCAATCTCTCATATGCATCCCAACCAATCTTAGAATAAATTGTCTCATACTCAAACATATCTTCCCAACTAGGAATTAACAGTCTATCTATAATCACACATCAACATACTCAACCCACCATACCTATTCAAACATCCACCAATGCCAACTCCTTCCAATCCCAAATATCTCATACATGTAAATATGAACAAACTAATCCCTTATACCAACACATATCTAACACAAATAACATTTCCATCCTCGCATCCCAACACCCAAATACTTCTAATTTGAATCACATCTCTATACCAACCTCAAAATACCATCATGACATAAATAATCCCCCATATAAACATTGGCCTTGCCCACGAACTGCAAAATATGAAAAGTATGATCCAAGGGATTCAAGTAGGTCACTCTAAGAAGACTTATAGGTTTGAGTATATATCTCCTTATCCCTTTGATATTATATATTAGCCATCCCCTTTCCCAAGAACTATGAAGTACCCAAATTCAACAAATATAAGGGTCGGGGTGATATAAAAGAACACATCAATAATATCTTCATATCATGCCAACAAGTGGCCTATAGTGATGGGTAACTTATGAGAATTTTTCCTAGGATCCTTGGGAGACTTGAGCCTTAGAGTGGCTCACACATCTTCCCCATGTTTCAATAACTACCTTAATAGGTTTAGATGAAAGGTTTGTGGCTTATTTTTCAGACAACAATGAACATGCAATCACAATGCTATATTTATGCAATGCTAAATAAAATTATGGGGAAATGTTTTCCAAACTCTTTCAATGTTGGAGACATCTAGCTATCCAATTTCCTTTGCACATGCTTGAAAAAAATTAGTGAACATCTTTGTCCAGAATATTAACGCAAAAATAAACTTTGACCTACAATTTTAATGTGCCAACTCTTTTTATGAGATTATTGATAAAAGCATAACAATTGAAAAAGATGTAATTGCTAAAGGATTAATCAAAATTTACAAAGATTATAAGGACAATAATAACAAATAGAATGAAAATTCTATATTTTGGTCTATTTTTTGTTATTGAATGATGATATGACCAGTAGAAAACATGTGAAAAACATCCAACCCACATCATCTAATGATAAAAAAACCTAAACAAATTTTTTTATTGATCACTATCACTATCCCCCAAGATAAACCTAGACAAAATAATCAACCAAAATGCAAGTACACCCCTTTGGGAGAACTAATCAAAGTTATATTTCATAAACTTTCTCAGGCTAACCTCATAAAGTTTCCAATGACTAAACATTTTAATGAAACTCAACCCAAACCCGCATGGTTTAAGGATAATGAATATTGTGAATATAATAGGGTCAAAGGTCACCACACATTCAAATACATGGAATTAAAAAATCATAGAAGACCTTGTTGATAGGGGAGAAGTAAACATTGAAGGTCAATCTCATAACTCTCCTAATGAATAATTGGGTATATACACACAACCCTTTCCATCACATAATGAAGGAAAAATTTATTTTCTATAAATAAGTATCTTATACTTACACCAACACCATCCAAATGAAATCCCATGACTTAATCATTGGTTGCATTGAGGAAAGTCATGACCACATCACCATCATCACCATTAAAGCTACCAGTTGTGTTGTCTCCACCCATTAAGGCTGAGTGACAATAAAAGGTGCTTATTCCTCACCATCCTATTCCAAATCTACTAAATGCAATATAATTTATCATCATGGTATGACTTCAGCTCAAATTTTTATCTTGGAGTTACTTCACACCTTGCCTATTCATAAAGACATCTTAGACAAAGAATTGCAAGAATCACATGTACCCATGACATCAACATTAATCAATTCCAAGCCATAGTTTGGCACCTCTCTTCCACACATCAACTCTCTTTCATGAGTAAAGACTTACACACTGACATCCCCCATAATTGGGCACTCCAAATTGAATAAATCAACCACAAGAATACCATAAAATGAGTCCTAATAGATGGTAGATCTGGTCTTAATGTGTGTACTTTAAATTTAATAGAACAATTGAACTATTTTGAAGATGCCATCGAACCCTAAAAGAAAATAACTATCAAGGATTATGATGATGTTGAACGAGAATTTGAGGGTACCATATAACTACCTATACAAGTTAAACCAACTATTTTTGAGACCACATGTCAAATCTAGGATCTTGATCTCCTGTACGATATTCTTCTTGGCTGACCATGGATACATGCCATGCAAGCTGTCCCATCCACCTACCATTAGTGCATTAAATTTTTGTATTATGCTAATGAGGTCATCATTTTGGAAGATCCTCAACCTTTAAAATAATGAAAACTCTTGGAAGGTAGTTATAATTGTTTACATTATTTTCCAATTAATGATATCACATCCATTTATTCATCTTACATAGACCCCTCTACATTAAAAACTACATCCACCTCACAAACCATTCTCAAAATCAAGACCAAGATCACTAACAAGGGATGTGGAGAATACATAATACACAATTATTTTTATGTAGTACAAATCCCACTCTTACCTTGCTCTCATGGTTAGCCTAAGGAATTAAAGGTAGAGCTTGAGGTGACTTTTAAAAGTTTCAAAAATTGGGGGCTCCTAGTCAAAGAAGATCTTAACAATGAAATCTCTTAATGGATATACAAGCATGTGTTGAAGTTGATGATTGAACTCCACATCACCCAAAAATCATCTACAAGAAATTATCCTATCACAAAAGAAAGATCAAAGAAACTAATTTTCTATGCAACCAAGAGAGAAAAGATTAACTCAAAAAAGCACTGATATGTGCAAATGTATTAACCTAAATGGTTCTAAATTTATTATTACAATGAATGTGCATGCTTATAAAATCATGAAAAATAAAACCCTAGATGAGGATTTCATTAGATTGTGACAAGTGTCTTAATCTCATGCAATGAGACAACTAGACCTATAATTAGCCCAATCTAATAATCATAAAAAACCCCTAAGTTTAGCTTAAGTAAAACTAAAGTAATAAGGGAATTAATAATTAATTATCAAATGATTATCCTAATTACTCCAACATGATGAATATGAACAATTAAATCCTTTACAAGTAGAAATATTTCCTAAAGGACTTGACTTGTGTAAAAATATGGGATATAATGGTAAAGTACTAGGGGCCCATGAACAAGGAATAATGGATCCTATTCAACTTAAGAGGAATATGGGCTATAATGGACTTGTATATGGATCAACTGAGATAGTACCCAATGAGCCTAAGTGTACCCACAATAAAGAAGGTAAGATCTCTAATACTATTAGTAGCCCTCAAGAGGGACCCAATGAAGAATATTTTGAGATTTCCCAACTCTTCAATGAAACACACATCTATACCATCACACTATATGAACCCATTGACCTTCCACTTATGTATCCTAAACTTATTGATTGGGACCAACACAAAACTCCATTTATTGATAGTTTGAAGAATGATGAACCAATTGTTGAGCTCATGAGAGTTTGAGAACATATACCTTTAGGGGATCACAAAGGATAATTTGAAATTGAATTACACAATGATGGTTACTTTGGGAAAAAAATCTTGTGCCTTAGTTGTAAAAATAAAAAATAAAATAATAGAAAAGAATGATACATTAGTGAAAACCTCAATAAGGATCTTTTGGATCATGGAAAAATAAAAAATAAAAATTTATCTTCTAGTTAAAACCTTTTTGAGGAACTAGAAGATGAGGAACTTGATTCTATTCCCTGATATTAGGAAACATATACGGTACTAGTTGAAGAAAATACTAAAATTAACCTGGGGATAGAAGAAAAACCAAAAATCACTTTCATGGTTGTTTCTCTAGCAAAAGATTAGAATCAAAACATGTCAACTTTCCTTAGAAAAAGATTCAAAAATATTTGTTGGACTTATTCCGACATGATTTCCCAATCCCTAATGTTGACATCATTATGGATTTAATAGTGGGACATGAAATGTTGTCACTCATGGGTAGTTATTCAAGATACAACTAGATAATGCTAGCTAATGAAGATCAACATAAAAATACCTTCATCACTCCATGTTGAACCTTTTCTTACTAGGTAAGGCCTTTTGGTCTGAAGAATACAAGGGGCTACATATCAAAGAGCCATGACTATAATTTTTTACGATATGCTTCATGAAACCATGAAAGGTTATGTAGATGATATTTTGGGAAAATAAAAAAATATTTGGCCATGTGTAAGTTTTCAAGAAAATATTTGACCATTTGGAAAAGTACCAATTACGTTTGAATGCAATAAAATGTATATTTGGCATCACATCTAGAAAACTCCTTGGGTTTATTGTGTCTCATAGAGGCATAGAAGTTGATCCTACTAAATTCAAAGTAATAAATGACATGCCTCCAAAAAATACTATCAAACAAATACATAGCCTCCAAGGGAAGCTGCAATCCATTAGATGATTCATAGCCCAAGTCATAGAAAAATTCTAACCATTTTCACATCTCCTATTCAAGAATGTCAACTTCAAGTGGGAAAACAATTGCTAACAAAATTTTCAATAGCTTAAGGACTATCTTACCTACCCATTAGTGCTCATGCCTCCAAAGTCATATAAAAATCACATAATTTACATATCAACTACCTCAATGGCATTGGGGGCATTGTACATGCAACACAATGACAAAGGAAAATAGAGACGTTTATTATATATCTCACACTCTAGTGGGTTGTGAACTAAACTATAATCCAATCGAAAGGGTGTGTCTTGTAGTTGTATTCTATGCCAAAAATTTATGAAATTCCATGCTCAACCACAAGAAAAAAATAATTTCCAAAGTTGATCCACTCAAGTATTTCCTCTCTAAAGCTACTCTCATAGGTTGCATGAAAAAATGGGTTATGATTCTTAGTAAATTTGACATCAAATATGTGGATAGAAATGATATAAAAGGAAAAGTGGTTGTTGACTAGATTGTAAAATACCATTTAATGGACAACCAACCACTTTTGAAAAATATCTCGATGAGGGAATTTTCTCCATTGATGAAAGTACATGGCAGAACTTGTATTTTGATGGATGTTTTACTCAGCACGACTTAGGGGTAGGAACACTATTTGTCACCTCTCAAGGTGATTGAATTCCTAAATCTTACCACATTGCCTTCCATTGAACAAATAATATTTTTGAGTATGAGAAATTGATTTCAAGACTTAGGGTAGTATCCAATGGAAAATTACAAAATTGCAAGTCTATAGAGACTCCCAATTAGTCATAACCAAGTAAATGATGAATAAAAAATAAAAAATGATAAATTCATTCCTTATAAATGTATGGTGGATAGATTTAAATGTCAATTCACACAAATATAGTTTGATCAAGTTCCTTATTTAAGTAATAAAGAAGATGATGCCATGACAATAATTGGATCCCTATTGGACATTCTCCAAAATAGCCAACAATATGAATTCTTGATAGAACAATTACTCATTCC
The DNA here is from genome assembly GCA_007115665.2 of Sequoiadendron giganteum. Classification (NCBI taxonomy): domain Eukaryota; kingdom Viridiplantae; phylum Streptophyta; class Pinopsida; order Cupressales; family Cupressaceae; genus Sequoiadendron; species Sequoiadendron giganteum. The sequence goes on from CM021108.1 coordinate 200,161,692, forward strand.
TGCTTATGATGTTCTTGAATTAGAGCTATTATGTAATATTGTTGGTCCCAATTCACCTTGGTATTAGGATATCTATAATTACCTAAATGGAAACTACCTTTTCCTATCCTCTCCACTTCACAATGATAATCCTTCATATGAAATTCCTCTTGTTTCACATTGTTGAGTGGTACAATTTATCAAAGGAACTTTGAAGGAACCCTCTTGAGGTGCTTAGACATAGAAGAGGAAAAAAGTGCTTTATGTGATGTCTGTCAAGGAATCTATGGAGCCCATTCTAGTGGTCCTACCTTGTTAAAAAATGGCTATGGATTAAATATTATTGGAAAATAATTCACATTAATTTGTTAAAACATACCACCCATGCCAACAACATGATACATTAATCCATGCACCATAACAAGAGCTATAATCCATTGTTAATTAATGGTCCTCATGGTGGGGGCTATACCTTGTTGGAAAATTCCATCCATCTTCCTCCAATGGGCATATATTCATTATCACCACCACCAACTACTTTACTAAGTGGGTAGAAGCCATTTTTCTAAAATATACTATAAGAAAAAAATTGCAAATTTTATCCTTCACTACATCATTTATTTCTTTGTATTCCCTACTCCATTGTCACAGATAATGAAAAACCTTTTAAGAATCAATAAGTACATGACCTTTAACTAAAACTATATATACAACATCATTTATTCACCCCTTATTACCCACAAGGAAATGGCCAAGCTAAGGCTACCAATAAAACCATCTTGAAGATACTCAAAAAATGGTCAATGAAATTGTTCATGATTGGAATTTATAACTCAACCCTACTTTATGAGCTTATTGACCTAGCATACACACTCCCACTTGTGCAACCTCATATTCCCTTTTCTATGGCACTAATTTTTTTTTTCCCATTGAGGTCAAACTCCCATCTTTGAGAATCTCATTGACAAAGAAGAGTATAGAGTGACCCATTTACAGTAATTGGAGTTGTTAGATGAAAAAATCCTTAATTCTTTGAGTTGCCTATATTTTTATCAAAATTATCTTTGGCGTAGTTATAACAAGAATATTAAACCCCAAAAAATTGAGATTGGTGACCTAGTACTCAAAGAAAATTAGAAAAGACTATAGGAACATGAAAAGAAAGGAAAGATACAACCTAATTGGTTAGGTCCTTATGTCATCACGATAAAATATGGGCTAGGTTCTTATCAATAGGCCACTCTAGAATGTGGCACACTAGAAGAGCTAGTAATATTATGCACCTCAATAAATTTTATGCCTAAAAAATAAAGAAATAAAAAATTTAAACACAAAAAAATCCAAACATAGTAAAGAGAAATAATTCATCCAAAGGTAAAAACCACACTTGTAGCACCTTGGGAAAGTACCATTGCAAAAAAATATAAAATAGGTGCCATGTGTAGAGTCATATACACCATATAATAGGCTTCATCCATCCTCACAAACCATTTCTATAATTAACTTATGCATAATTCGTTCAGCACCTAGCTCACATTTATTTATCCACATCCTTCTCATTGCATGGAATGATGTCACTCCACCTCACCTTCCTTTATGTTTTAGTGGGGAAGATATTTATACCATGATTCTACCCTTCCATACATTGCTTCTTTTCACTCGAACCTTCCCCCACCTCCATGAACTCATTCTCCTTTTCTTTAGACAACCTACACAATTTTTAATTTGATAACCCTACCATATGTTTCTCCATTCCCCTCCTCCTCCCCATTTCCATGTGATTGATAAGAAAACTTGCATGAATCATGCACCAATATAAACCACACACCCCACTCTTTTCCACATGATTGATGAGACAACTTGCATGATTTACCCATTACCATAATAAGGTATTGATTTTTTGTAAAATTACCTTCCATTAAGCATACCATACTATCGTCCCAATAGGATCAAGAAGAAATACATGAGTGTGGAATTAGATTGGGCTGGTCATAGGACTATTTTTTGTATCCCATAATAAAAATCACATTTTCATCATCCCCACCCATAATAAGGTTATCCCACCATACCATCATCACCCATAATATGGTTATCTAATCTGATGAGCAATAAGTTTTCCTTTCAACCATGTCACACTTTTAGTACCAAGTAGTTCTTTCAAGAAGTAGAAAAGTGGACAAATGATCAGCCTGGTACCATACTTAAATGCATGTTTCTTTTCCTTGGTTTTTCTAAATTCTTCATTAGTTGTTGTCTCAACAGATCACAAAGATCATAGTCAACTCCATTTTCCACCATTTCATAGGCAATATTTATTGTGGTGGCAGATAAAAAATTATCTCTATTTGTGAAGTAAAGCTTGTATCCTATCATCATGGTAGAATATTTCACATATAGATTTCTAATGTTATTCATTGTCAAGGCCCTTTTTTCATATGTGGCACTGATTAATTCGATGATTACTTCCTTTTTCACTAATTTAAGTATCAGGATAGGTCCAATGGAGCATAAACCTATAAATTCTCTAATCACATACTTTATGATTAACCCAAGAATATAAGTCAAGAAAAATCTATCATGAATTATATTCAATGCAAGTCTAACCCATTTATCATCAAAACAAAAGTTTGGGAATCAATTCCACACATCCAATTTCTTCGCAGTTAGGTTTTGATATTTTGGTTTTAGGGAAAAGTTCTCTAGTAAGTTCATTTTCTCATACCTCTCCTAGCTTAGAATGATTATGTTCTTCCAATTTGAAATAAATGTAAACCATTATGTCTTTTTGTAGAGAAGGGTGATTCGCTATGCATGAGTATATTTATTTTGAAGAGATTCTGAAGGGGCGAACTACCCTAAACTACCTTAAGGAACAATGCGAGAGTTATAGAATTGGAAAGAGCAAGTCGGTAGAGCTTTCAAATTTTGGTTGGTTTCGTGAGAAATTTTATCAGAATGTCACCCTTATGCTTAGTGGTCATATGTTAGGGTTTAGGGGTTTTCCACCATTGTTGAAATTTTCACATATGTTGAACCCTTACGTTATATTTCCATGTTGACCTGTTGTTCCAAGTTACTGGTTGTTTAAGTTGTGGCTTGAGAATTTTAAGTCATTCATGTCATCGGCCCCCTTTACCTAGCCCGTTGGTCTTCTCCATGTTGAGGCTTAATTTTAATCCTTGCTTAATGTCAGGTTGATAGATGTTCATAACCTTAGACTAGCCCCTAAGTGTTATGCCTTAAGGGTTGCGCCTCGTCTGCCTAGTCAGTCTCCTTTTTTTATGAATAACAATTGTTGCATGTGAAAATCTTTCTAATCTTCAGATCAATGGATTTGATCTTGAATATTTCCTACTGGCCTCACAAGGACTTTCAATGATGTCATAAATGAATGGAGAGGCGTGTGAGATGTTGCCACATGTCGCCTATGATCATGGGGCCCAATCCTTGTTTGCTTCTGGTTTAATAAAAGGTTTTCTAATCTATGACCCTCATGTGATAATGAAGATTAATCGTGGCCATCCTTCGCAGAGCTCACACAATTAAAATAATGATCTTAAAGATGTTGCGAGGTGTACGAACGGGTGACACTTGGATTTGCTTGGCAGCATGAGGAGGTTGGTTGTGGCCCACAAATGACTTGTGTGTAGTCTGATTGGGAAATGTATCATTGGCCAATAGGCCTACCATGTGACAACATGGAAATTTCAAAGGTGTTTGACTCGATTTGAGTCGTTCAACATGCCAACTCGCCGATGCATCTACGACCCAAGTTCAAAAAATTGAACCAGCTATGTGATGGTTGTTTAAGCTCTGCTGATGGCAGACATTAATGGTGCAAGATTTTTGATGGATATCAACCTGATTTCCATGTGTGCGAGGGGTTATCTCCTGGCAATCATGATGAATAGTGCATCTATTTCCATGAACTTAGACACTAACAATGGTGAAATTGACATCAACAAATAATCACTTGCTCTCTCATGTTGTAGTTGGAAAATTGATAATTACTTCATCAGTTTGTTCGATAAATGCTTGTTGGTTATTCATTTGTGCCATAGAAATTAAGAGTCTAAATTCCTCCGTGCTTCTGCATTAAGTGGTTGTTGCTTTTGCAAGGGTTTTTTATTTTATGTGCGATATGAGCAAGCCAACTGCTTCTATTTCATTAGTGCACAGGTCTAAAATAATGGGTACATGAAGGTCTTAGGAGGAGGTGCAACAATATGAAATAAGCACACTTCTAGGAACTCTTGACTCTAAGGAAGAGGAAATGGGGTCCCTCCTGGGTGTTACTTGGTGTAGTTCTCTACTTAAGGGTAAAGTTTCAAGAGAAGAGGTGACAAGTCATGGAGGAAAAGAGGTCTGTGGAGCTTGGTGAAGGATCGAAGGATAAGCCAAGGTTCAGTCGAGGCTCTCTGGGGCAGAAAAATTCACCCATTGATGTCTCTAGCAGCTTTGGTATCGATGGTTTCGAAACTAATTCTGATTATCATAGTTATCTCATAGCTCTGACTGAATTGGCTGATGAAGATGAGGAGGTCCTTGTAGTATCTCCAATTACCGTGGTCGCACTGTGTGTTTTTTCTAGCTCTCATGCTAGGAGGGGTGTTGATGAAGATAAGGTGGTTTTTTCGCCTCCCACTAAGGAGAAAGCATAGAGTGGCCATCTGTATCGTGGTCATGGTGTCGATGCAGGTTCCAGGTGTTGATATGGTTTTCTAGGTTCTACAATTTTGTTTTGGTGTTGTTATTGTTCCTTCTTCGGTGTGACATGGACATAAATGACAAAGCCGTGATGGAATTTTGTTGTGGGTATGGTGACACTAACTGATAACGCAAGTTGTTGCAAAATTTTGGTTCCCCTGTTCACCGAATGATTACTTCCAATCATGTGGGAATTTTGAAATGCGAACAAAATTCCATTTTGAAATGAATTTTTTCTAAAATGTAACTACAATGGGCCCAAAGCTTGTCACTCTCTTATTCTATAAAAGAGATCTCAAGGCTCATTGTAGGGGTCATATTTTTGGAGCTTGAAGGTCTAGGTGGTACATACTGAATGCATATAATGCAGAATTTGGGATGAATTAGCTAGTAAATTGTTTTGGGTAGGGTTTGTATATGAAATAGTCTTAATATGTCCTATGTAAATACTGATATCTAAATAAATCTAAAAATTCAAGGCAATTTCTCTCCTGTGTGTGTTGTGACAAGCTATGAATGAAATTATCAAGGGTATTTTTGTTTTTCTTCAATAGTTCATTGGAATGTATGATTCTATTTCTTGCCTTAACTTAATGAGTTAATCAAATGCTTGAGAAAGGATTGTAAGCCTATGATAATGTGCTAAGGATCTGATAAGGAGTGTTGCTTTGAATACTGGAAAGTCTTATGATGTAATGCATTATGAGAAACATTCACTAATGCCAGGGTTGAATGTTATGTTTGACTGAATATTTTATATGTGACTCCTGCCCAATTTGATGAGGCACTGGCTATTTCATTTGGGATTTTTTTAAGTAATTAAAATCAGAAAACACCTACAGGTGGATTCAAGGTTAGAACATTACCTAATTTGAATTCTATATGTTACAAGATGCAAATCTCATATAGTACCTATATTCCTAGAAAATATCCGGTTATTTGTGTAAAGGTTAGCCAAACCTTTGATAAATCCTGTATGTATGCAAGTTAGTAGGAATTTATCTGTGTGAAGTGTTCTTGTGGAAATGGATATTGAATGAACACAAATAGGAACACCCTCCTTGGCCTCACACAACCTAAAGAGTAGGGGTAAAGCCTTGAGAGGATTTACCTGTCAGTTGGCCACTAGCTTTGATAAATCTTGAATATGGAGGTTGGCTACCTCTTAGAGAGTTTGAAAGCTTACCTGGAAAAAAACACCAACATAGGTCATGAATATTTTTTGGACAAACTGACAAGCTCTTGGCCAAAGGATGACAACATGGGATTAGGGTGATAGTGTGGCATGTTGACATCCTAGAGGTGTGATGGTATCTCGCATAGAATAGAAAGCGAGAATATCACATAAAATGGCTTAATGGCTACTTACAATTTGATTATTGAGAACTTCCAAAGCACAGGAAAATAACAGAATGTGATAGAACTAAAAATGATAAAGTAAGAGAATAAGAGATAGAAACTTCTCATAACAACTCAAGTAATGAAGCCTCCAACAAATGAATGTATCTAATACCTACATACATAAGATTTGGAGAAACTGTTGGGGATGTATATGGGGTTTTCCTTAGTCAAATCCCCATTTTGGTGCTCCCACCTCCACGGACAGCCAAATAGATAGAGAGAAATGAACAAAGGAGTGATAAAAGCAATCCCCACTCAAGGAGGAGAAACCATATCAGAAAATATAAACTTGTGATAAAATCAATCCCCGCTCGAGGAGGAAAACCTGCATCACAAAATATAAATGCAATAGGTAGGCGATGTGTGAAATCCCAAGATTCTTGCAAGCACAAGAGAAGGGAGATATTAGCTGCAAGGTGAAAGAAAGCCAAAGAGGGAGAGCAAGATAGCTGCAAGAGCCAAGAGTGCTGCAAAGAGTGTTGTAAGGACATAAGAGTGTTGCTATAGCAAGTTGTATAGATTTGTGAAAACAAGAGAGCAAGAGAGATTGTCCAAGGAGGAAGCCAAGAAGGAAAAGAAGACCAAAATAGTTGAAAATATAACTTTTAAAGAGGGAAAAAAAGATTCTCGAGCTCATGTTACAAGGTGTCCCCAACTATTACCATCGGCAAAACTTGTTGACAAGTGGAAAACATGCTTGGAAAATACTGTTTTAACTTTGAAATGTCACAGGATGCTAGCACGATGCGTAGATGTCTATGCGACATGCTAGTGTCTAGATACATCATGTTACAAAATGACGAGAATGAGAAAATCACCAGGTTTGATGGAAAACTAACACACGAAGGTAGCTGTTGAAAAGGGGGTGTTGAGCATATTGAGAGGGGAAAAGGTTGATGTAGTGGCTAAAATGAGCCTTCACAAATACTAGGGGAGTGGACACTAAAGAAGATGCAAGAATGTATGTGAAATTGCAAGGGGTGTAATTTTATGACATTACATTTTGGCCCTATTGGTTCTCCAAAATGCTGGTTTCAATGAACCATGAGAGGCTGCCAAACTCTCACTACGTTGCTGGTCAACTGACAAGGCCAACCGGTATGCCTGGGCCCTCTACTCTTAAGGCTCTGCTAGACCTAGGCAGGTACACCTATATGAGTAATAGATTGTGAAATTATGCTTCCTACTTGATCTATCTATCCACAAATGGCAACTTAATAATGGAAAGATATGATCCTAATTTGGTATAACTTGTATATGAAATATCAAGGTGTGAATTAATATGTTTAATTAAAGAGATGTCAAATGAGATGACTAGAACTAATGTAATCTAAACAGGGGAGACCTATACCTTGTTGGGTAAAACGAATTCAAATGATAGCATTAAATGAATGGTTTCTATCTGGCAGGGATTCTAATTATTTGGCATATGATATTTAGTCTATAACTTGTATAAACATGCAAGAATGTAATTATCAAACTCTTCTTAATGATCCAAATGATAATTACTAGATTACTATGAATGACTTCAAGGAATTAATCTTTGCTTGAAAGAACCAACCAATCACATCACACAAATACAACAAATGTGTACTGATAAACTGAGAATATACTTGATATGTCAATTTAAATAACAAAGAAACATCAATCTTGGAGACAACTTGATAATATTTCAATTAATTTCAACAAATAATTGATACCAGAATAGCGCCACAACATTAAATTCCATTCATTTGGTCCTTCAAAATTTATACACGCATCATAGTCTCTTTGAATATCATTCAAAAAATACTTGCAACGATTTTCCTATTTCTGAAATCTATATCTACTATCTTTTAACCATCCAACCACAGATATTTATACATCAGTTTGTGAAAGGTCGCGCCTTTTCAAAAGTCTAAAGCATAAAATTTCTTACAAATTCTCTATCTAACTAATTCTTGTTAAGCCATAAATGGACTGCAGACATATGTTTCGTATAGTTCTGGCACTTGTGAGTATCAGCATCCCCAATTGCATCATGAATCACAATCTCCATCATTATCATTTTCTCATTCTGCTCACACGCCTCGTCTAATGTTACATCCTCCATAGTGGTTGCTTTCAACATCTCTTGGAGTACTGCTTCGCATTCACTTTTCCATTTAGTTGCTTCTTTCATTTTTCCTTCATCATCATATAACTTGGTTAGCTTATCCTCGACAGCCTCTATAAATCCCTGAATGTCTCCTTGCAACTCTTCATAGAAATCCCTATGTTTCTCTATGATACAGTTGGCATTCCAAATCTCTTCATTGGTAGGAGTGTCATTATGATCCAATTCCCCGATTTTCTCCTTAATTCTATTGTCCACCCTTTTGTGTTCCTTTATGGCATCCACAAATTGTGAATGCTTTCTCCAGAGCCTATTTAACCAAGTGATAAGGAAAACTTGTCTTCTTTTGATTATTGCAGCGAGTGCATCTGATTTACCTTGAGAATATGCAGTCGACCCTTCCTAATGATCCCTTTTTTGTGAACTCTCACCTTGGGTGAGCATCCTTTTTGGCTCTATTACAACACTTACCAAGTCTTTTAAGCGTTCATTTTCTCTCAATATTCTTTCATTTCTAGTTTTATACATCTCTCTTTCCCTTATCAATGCTTGGATTTGAGCTTTGTTCAACTTGGCTATGTTTATTCTAATATCAGCAGTTGCCACAGGGTCAACTTCCCTAGCCTTTAGAGTCATGACATCTGCAAATGCCTTTTCAGTATCAATAATAATTGACCTTTTGTGAGGAGGATATAAGGCCCAAATCATCAATGTCTCATCATTAGTGTTGTATTTTGATCATGTTTATACCTCCGTCACCTTTTATACACTTATCTTGTGGGTGGCATTGCTATCTTTCAAGAAACTATCAAAAACTAAAGCAAAATTCATATCCAAACCTGGAAAAATCATGACACCAGCCCTTTCTAGCAGCTCCCTTCCTTTTTCAGGGGTCATGCTAATCATTTCCCTATGCACTTCATCTTTTAGGATTTTCTATAGTTTATCCTCATTTCCTGGTGTAACATTTTCAACCTACCCTCTTATCTCTTTTCCTTTTTGCTAATATGGAAATGTTTTAAACTCTGAGGTTTTTATAAATTCATCATCTGAAATGAAAGATCTATAGTCTTCATGTCTCATATCTACATCCATGGTTTCATCAACATCACTATACCTAGAAACATATGTATAGTCTTGAGTCCTCATTCTCGAAACTTTCTTAGATGAACTTTTGTCATGCCTGTTCTTGATATCCAGTTAATGGAGGATAACAATTCAGCATCCATCAGCTCTTGATTATGTTTTTCAATCACAATCTTTCCCTCCTTTGCCTCCAGGATTCTGATTATATCATTGGATTTGTAGGGCACATGATGGTACCCTCCAAAATTTATCTTTTGTTTGGCAGAGTGAATATACCCCTCAGGATCAAAGTTCTTTCTAACTGGTGCTCTTCTCATGTTATAATGCAACAATTTATCCAAAATCAAATCATAACCTTCTTTGGCCAATACAGTGAAATCACTAAAACACAAAGTGCTAGGCATAAAAGCTTGTTTCCCATATGAAATGAAGTTCATAACACTAGAATAATCCATTTTCCTAACAATTTCTAGGTAAGCTATTCTATCCGGGACAGTTCTAGGAAAAATGAAAGGTGCATCTTCAAAGCCATAAACCCTGATCATTGTGGCATTCTCTAAATAGTACCAATCCCCCCAATTATGGTTGATTGGTCCATTGTACTCTCTAGGCCTAAGAAACTTTTTCACTTCTTCGGATAAGGAAAAATCACAAGGATGGTTGAAAAATCTATGCAAGGGTTTCACAAAAAATCTTCAAAATGCAAGAAGTTTGAATTGGCAAACCTGTTGTCCCAAAAAATAGTCCATAATTGAATAGGTAATGACCTTCTTTGTCAATTTGCGAAATTCTCAGCTCCCGGGGCCATAAAACCAACTCTTGTCCAATGTACAATACTAAATGCAACAATAGTGAATAATTTCTAAGATGGAGAACTGAGGCGCCAACTTTTATCACCATCAAACCTATATCCAACTCCTTAGAGATGTGTGCAACATAGTCAAAATGATCTTGAACTATGATACTAAATGTTTGCAGCAATCACCATGGGTACAACTACCATATGCTCAGGTACCTCCATTCCCAACATCTATCCCACTGAGTAATAAGTGTATTTGAGGTAAGGTTCAAAAAGATCGACATGATAGGGTGGCCCTTCATTGTCCTCCATTGGGATAGGCTTGCCGTGACACCTAATTCTGTGCAAAGGCAACCTCCATCCTTTATAGATGGTGTCCATCCTCCTGAACTCACTGTCGAGCTCTTCGCTCACTATTTTCTCATTGCATATTCCTTCCATCCTGAAAACCTCAACAATTGTGTTCTCAGATATATGTATCAATGGGTTCCCTAAAAAATCACTTATAGCTCTACCTTTCGGGTCATAATGTCCAGCCATCATATTTACTAGTTCCACATCAACAAAAATGTTAGGGCACACCAATTTCCCTAAATTAAGCCTCCATGGATTGCATACCGGCTCAAAGCAAGTTCTCCTGTGATAGTGGAACATTAATAACTCATAGCCCCTAATTGGAGTCCAAACATCTCCTATAAATTTGCTTTTGTCGTCTAACTTGTTAATATCATCTTTGAGTTGTGCAGAATACCTAGCTCTAGGTCCAGAACCAGATAATTGATCTATGAGATCCTGATTAAGTTTCCTTTCAGTACCTGCCATTGGTGATTCAGTCTTCTACTTCTTTCCTTTTTGTTGGCTACCTTCTTCAGGTCTTTTTCCCTTTGGTTTTCCTGAAATAGTGCCTTCCATAGTTCAGAATTTTATGAGTTTTGAAAAAAACTTAATGCAAATTTTTGCAAACTTAAGCTAGGTAGATGCCTTAATTGCTCTGCTGGTTCCTTTTCTTTCTTTTGGTTTGAATACTACGAGGAAATTATTTCAAATGATCATACCCTGATATGCAAAATCTGCTATGCTTCATGGCGCCATTAATTATCTTTACTGAGATATGAATGCTGCAGGTTTTTTCAAAATTCTCACTGTCACATTAGGGTTTATATCGGCAAGATATTTCAAACCTTTGGCCGATCTACTTGTTCAATGTTCATCCATCCACCAAGACATCCTGTAGTTTCCCCAAATTTAAAATTCTGCCTTTTCGCTCTTTATATCACCACCACTTTTACCGAAGCAATTATCGCTCAAGCTCAATGAATCGGGCCAACAATTCTTATCTCATTTTGAAAATACTTGGTCTCACCAAGATGCTTGCTTTATTTTACTTATGTCACCGAGACTAAGCAACTTGTTCTTCTGACCCAATAATCTTCGCTATGATGTCTCTTAGATCTCCCCGTGGTGATTTGTCTCTCTAACATGCTTTCTCTTCAGTGAGACAATTCGCGTCGTCTCCCCGATATTTCTTATTTTGGTAAGCTTCGATCTTCGTTGACGTGACCCGAGGGATCGGTAAGACCTTCGAAACTCTCCTTGCATCATTTGTCTCACCAAGTGGTCCCTCCTTCGCTCTATTGGCAAGACCAGTAGTGCTTTAGGTAGTATTTCGAAATCTCTCTCTGAGGACCAAAGTCTCCCTAATAATTTTGATTTTCGTCAATCGACCCAAGGTAACTTAGCTCGATATGACCTTTCACCGTTATACCGATATCTTTTGTTTTGCCGATAAATATTATAGACCCAAATTCTCCTTGTGTACAATTTTATCGATATGACCTATCTGATATGCATGCTGAAGGAAATCTACTAAACATAAATAACATCATGATATCAAAAGGGTACTTTAGAGGAAGAAAACAAATATTTGAACCAAGGACGCATGCCCCCCAGGATGAAGACCTACAAAACAAACACATTAGAAAGAAATACCTGCATAAGACAACAATGTTAGAACTTAAAAATCCATTACATCATGGGGTTAGAACATAAAAACACACACACACATGCACACAACAAACTAAAGGATTTGAGTCAGCAAAGTTAAAGAGACCCCAATGTAAAGGTTGTCTCAATACTATGTGTTATCCCCAAATTAAGAAATAACACACTTAGAATAATTCTTAAATAGAGAGAAGAATGTAGGGATCGATCGCTTCAAGAGAAGGATGCACCCAAAAGATAGGGAAGAAACCAATATCGAAGAGAGAAAGAGAATTTACACAAGATGAAGGAGATGCAAATCTTCAATCCGGTATACACAATTGAGAAGAAAGAGAATTAAAGAGAAATATGGAGAAGCTAGAAAGGAATGAAAATTCCAAGAGAGATGGCTCCAAAGGTACTCTCTCCTAAGGAGGTTCAAACAAAAAGGGCTCCATAGCTCTGTAGAACTACGAAGTTGCACAAAGTACACCGAAGGACCTCAGACCAACAATGGGCAAATCTCGCAAGATGTAAGCACTTCACAGGCCTGCAGACCTATAGAGAAGGAATTTCCACAAATAATCTCTGATGAAGGAAGCCCAGTGAAAGGGGGACTCCATAGAGTCAGACTGGAAAGCGGCTTCACAGGTGTACCTGCAAAGCAACATGTTAATCTATATATAAAACATGTCATATTGAAAAATCCATGCATGTAGACAAACAATCTCATAGACAGGCCATGATTTGAAAGATTTCAAAGAGGTCCCTTGGGAACCCTTCAAAAGAAAAGGGGTCCACTTAAGGGACACACTATTTGAAAAGTGAGGTCTAGTCAAGCTACCCCCAAGCTAGATTCCATAGAATTCATTCGAGAAGAAGCTTTCAAAGGGGGTCCCTCAAGAACCCTTCAAAAGAAAAAGGGTTCCACTCAAGGGACACTTCATTTGAAAGACATGGAGAAGAGAGGGGGTCCTTTAATAAGGGCACACATCTCTAAAATAAATTATCACTGCCCCTACATATAGGGGAGGAGAACCATGTAAGGTATTTAGAACATACAAGATAGAGGAAAACCTCGATATCACTTGTCACTTGAAGAAGAGGTAGGTGCATCAACAAATAAATGAGTCATGGAACCTGAATCAAGTTTTTGTATTTTATCCTTGAATGCCTTACATTCTCTAGTGGAATGGCTAGACACTAAATGGTATGCACAGAAAGAATTCTCATCTTTATGAAATTTCTTATGTGTAGGAGGATGAAGAGTAATCAAGTGAAATTTTAGAAGCCTCAACATAATACACTCTTGCTTAGATAGAGAATAAGGAGCATGAAGCAACCCTTTCTCTTAAGAAGAATATTTTGACTGCTCACAAGAAGAAGAAACAAGAGTAATGGATGATGGTGGATGAGGTTGAGCAGACATCATGTCAACCTTTAACCATGGTTTTCATTTAGATTGTTCATTTGAGCAACCAAGCCCCAAATTATTCTTATGAGGTGCACATTCTATAGGGGCCTAAATTCCTTATTCATTACGCCCACAACATTTATGACCATAGCCGTATTTAAAGACAAGATTGAAGCTAGGGCCATAACATGTTTACAAATCTCGAGAAGAAGGAGGATCTTCATAGAGAGCATTATTCTAGAAATGGAGATTATACTCCTCTACAAGATCACCATTAGCCTTCTTTATAGGATTTCCAACATTAGCCACTTTAATAAAAGTGTGATCATCTTCCTCAGAAGGAGGAGGATCAACATTAAGAACATTAAAATTTGCATTCATATTATCCCGTGATGCAAAAGAGTAATCATCTTTGATAGAGGATTTGAATGATGATATCAGAAGGACTAAGTGGATTAGTTCGACTTTATGATTTCCAACGAATGATTCTGTGAATCCTAATCATCACCAAGACATGCATTCTTTTGAGAAGAGGTAGAAGGAGCAAACTTAATATTTCTTACTTTAGAAGGATCTTCTTCAGGGACATGTATCTCAAGAGTATCTTTTGTAGTAGGTACCACTAGAGTAGACATCAACACATGAGAAGAAACTAGAGGGATAAGAGTAGGCACAACCAAAACTTGACCAAAAATTCCCATCTCACATAAGTGCATAGCCTCAGGGTCAGCCCTGACTGTGACTACTTTATTGTTACAAATGAACTTAATAGATTTATGTAAGGTAGATGGGACTGTACCCATAGCATGAATCCATAGTCTACCAAGAAGAAGGTTATATGGTAATTTTTCTGACATAACATACACAAGGGTGGGTACAGTAATGGGTCCCAAACTCAAAGGAAAGAATATCATGCCTAGCGCTTGTTGACTGACATTATCAAACCCACAAACGACAACAAAAGAAGCATTAAGAGAAGATGAATCAATATTAACCTTATGCAATAGATCAATGCTACAAAAAATGAGTGATGAACCAACATCAATGAGAGTACGTCTAATGCCAATATCATTAATGTTAACTATGATCATTAGAGGATCCACTTGTTTCTACACATGCGAGGGTGGAAGTTCTTGCAGATAGAACGTGATATTCGGCGAATCCACATGAATATGAGGCATCAACACATTAACATGCATCAGCCTAGAAGAAAAAGGAAATAGGATCTTTTGCAAGGATTCCTGAAGCATATCTTGGTAAACCAGAGCAGATTGAAGCAAGTCCCACAATGAGATATTAGTCGGAGTAACTCAAAGTTTCTTGACAAGATCGTAATCACTGGGTGCTTTAGTCATAGGTTTAGGAGCTTGAAGAAGGCTTGGTTGTTTATTCAGTATATTCTTATAAGTATGGGCTACCACTCTATAAGAGGGAGCCTTTAAAATATCATGAGAGTCACTATCAAATGGAACACCATCAATAGAAAAAATCCTTTTAGGAGAAGAACCAGCTAGAGTCAGATAAATTTTTGATGTCTTAGGACTTTGAGGGGCAACACAGACAGATTACATTTGTAGAATCATCACAACTAGTGGAATAATTATTTGAAGAAATATTCTCAACACTGATCCAAGGAGGATCAAATGTGGAAGGAGATTCATCATCTCTATAGGAGAGTGCATTGGAATAGAGAAGAGATTCATCATTCACTAATGCAACTTCTCTAGAAGAGAGTGAATTCAGATGATGGGTAGATTCATCATTTACAAATGCACTGTCTCTATAAGAGAGTGCATTCGAATGAAGAGAAGGTAGAGTAAAATTAGGAAAAGAATGAATTATTTCATCCTCTTGTGCCAAAATATCCTTAGAAGGAATTTCAAGAGAGGGATCAACAAAGAATAATAAGAAAGGAGAGAAAAAATCACTTTCACATGCTTGTAAGAAAACTTGTTGAATCTTCTTAGCAAAGCTAGAAAGGGATAGAAGGAAGAAAGATAGAAAATAAATTTTAAAATAGAGATATAGACACATCGACCAATCAAAAGCTATCCAGGGGTGACAAAACTGAGAAAAATTGAAAATATTGATTTTCCAATTTTTTTGGTATTTTCTAGGTTCTAGTAATTTACATGTTCGGAGGTCTTTGGAGCAGAATTAGGGGTCGAGACTTGCGTTGGTCCTCAGAATTTGGTTGCTAAAGGAACAATTTTTAGGAATTGAACTAGTCCTCTTGGAGACATTTCCAATTGTGTAAACGGTTCCGATTTCCGAGCACCGAGTCAAAAGTTATGACCCCACCAAGATGGGGTAAATAAATTCATAGTTTTTGGAAAAATATTGTGGTTCACAAAAATTTAGAGAAGAGGGATTCGATACTCATGAGTCTCTTTATTCTCAAGAGATTCCTAAGGGGTGAATTTCCCTAAACTACCTCAAGGAACAACGTGAGAGTTCCAAAATTGGAAAGAGTAGGTCACAAAGATTTTCTGGAAAAATTGACAGGCTCTTGACCAAAGGATGATAGTATGGGATAAGGATGAAAACGCGGTGCATTGGTGCCATAGAGGTGCACTGGCATCTCATATAGACCAGAAACTGAGAATATAACAAAAAATGGCTCAATGGCTACTTACAATCTGATTACTAAGAACTTCCAAAGTATAGGAAAATAACAGAATGTGATAGAACTAAAAATAAGTGAAGTACAAATGATAAAGTAAGAGAATAAGAGAGATAAAATTCTCACAAGAACTCAAGTAATGAAGCCTCTAGCAAATGAATGTCTTTAATACCTACATACATAAGATTTGGAGAAAATTTTGGGGTTGTATAGGGGTTTTCCTCAGTAAAACCCCCATTTTGGTGTTCTCACCTCCATAAACATCCAAATAGATAAAGAGAAATGAAAAAAGGAGTGATAAAAGAAATCCCCACTTGATGAGGAGAACCCGTACCACTAAATATAGGTGATAATGTTTTTTTGGTGTTCTCACCTCCACAAACAACCAAATAGATAGAGAGAAATGAACAAAGGAATGATAAAATAAATCCCTGCTTGAGGAGGAGAACCCGTAACACAAAATATAGGTGATAAAAAGAAATCCCCGCTTGAGGTGGAGAACCCGTATCACAAAATATATATGCAATAGGTAGGGGATGTGTGAAATCCCAAGATGCTCACAAGAACAAGATAAGGGAGATATTAGCTACAAGATTAAAGGAAGCCAAAGAGGGAGAGCAAGATAGCTGCAAGAGCCAAGAGTGCTGCAAAGAGTGTTGTAAGGACATAAGAGTGCTTCTATAGCAAGTTGTATGGATCTATGCAAACAAGAGAGAAAGAGAGATTGTCCAAAGGGGAAGCCAAAAAGGAGAAGAAGACCAAATGAGTTGAAAAGATAACCTTTAAAGAGGGAAATTAATCTTCTCGAGTTGTTACAAGGCATCCCCAACCATTACCACCGAAAAACTTGCTGAGAAGTGGAAAACATGCTCAAAAACAACCATTTGAATGTTGAAATGTCACATAACACTAGCACGATGCATAGACTTCCATGTGATTTGCTAGTGTCCAGACACATCACATTACAAAATGATGAGAATGAGAAAAGCACTAGTTTGACGCAAAGCTAGTGTGCGAAGGTAGCTATTGAAATGGCGGTATTGAGCATCCTAAGAGGGGAAAAGGTTGATTTCGGGGCTAAAATGAGCCTACAAAAATGCTAGGGGAGTGGAAACTAAAGCAGATGAAAGAATGTATGTGAAATTGCAAGGGATGAAATTTTACGACATTACACTTCCATATGCAACACACTATATGGAACTTTAGAAAATGCACCTAAGGGGTTGAGCTCCATGGATTTTATAGTGTATTTCTTAAACTTGGGTCATGGCCTATCAGTAACCTCAACAAACCTTGATGTATCCATTTCTAAATGAATTCAAATAGCTTTCAACAAAGTTATCTATGAAACTAGGGCAAACAAAGAATTGTATATACCTTTTCTTTCTCTTTTCTAATTAGGGTTTGAATGAACTTGAACACAAATCACCTTGATCACTCCAAATCTTTTCTTCACTCCTTTTCTCCTTCTTAATTCTTATTGTGAATGAATTTATCTAAGTAAAGTTTCTTTATAACCCTTGAAATTGACCTAATTTCACATTGAATTCTTCAAACAATAAATTGGAAAACCCTTCACTGTGTGCAAAGTTACCTTCAAATGCTCTACAATCTCCCACATTTCAACATTTTCTATTAGAATTTTCTCCTAAAGATCAAGCATGTTGATCTACACCACATATCCTCATGTTGAAGCATCAACACCATTCTTCTTTGGTAGGGGATCAAATATTTGAGTATAAGTTTGGTCACTTGAACCTATGTGTACTTCCAATATCCACTTTGGTTCATGAGACATGTTGAGCTTCTTCCTCCTACACCTCCTAAATCTTTAGAGATTGATTCTTTTCAGTAGGATGTTTATAGTCTTTTAGTTTTAGCTTTAGTGGATGACTACTAGCGATATGTTACAAGGTTATTGGTTGAGTCTTACATTGTAGATATTGGGGACATACGTGAAGATATTCACTTCCTCCTTGATGATAGATATGTCCCACAAGTCATCACATCAACATTTCCTTTGGAGGTTTTTCTATAGGTATCTTCATTGTTTTTTGGATTAGCTTTATTTTATTTAGACATGTGGACCCTTGATCATTCTTCCATGGCATACATAATGAGACTATTTCTCTTGAAAGAGTTTCTTCTTCATGCACCATTGGATGTGTGGCTTCCTAAGTGGAGGAACAATGTTTTCTATTTTTGGATCATCTTTAGTATCCTTCTTCAAGCATTCACTTTTCACAAAGGAGCTTCGTCCTTTTGGGGGGATTTATTGTCTCATCCTTTCTCTCCTATGGGGGGATATTGATCATACTTATATGATTGAAGCAACACTTGGGTGGATATTTTGAGTCTTAGTTTTCTTTGTAATATGTATGATTTTATTTCCTTCTATTTCTCTTTTTGGAGAGGAGTTTTTCCCATGAGGTTTTCTCCTTTTCTCTAGTTATAAGATATTTCAGTTGCTTATTTATGTAGGAGTTGAGAAAATACAACACCACAAACCCTGAAGATCACCTGCATGCAAATAACCTGCCACAAAAGAAGAGATGGAGACAAACAAGCAAGGGTTCTCTGAAAATTGAAAATGTATATATCAGAGAGAATGAGAGAATGAATTGATATGAAATATAATGGGATCAATCCTTATAAAAAGGAGATCATGCAAACCCTAATAAAACCCTAATAGAAGCCCTAATAGGATAACATTTAATAATTAATATAATTATTAAATGTCACTTTATGCAAACTAACGTGAAATCTTAAGAAGGGAATAAAGGTAACTTAATCAACATAATTAAGTTAAGACCTTTACTCTAACACCCCCCCTTAAGATGAGCAATAGTGCAGCTACAAAAAAATGCAAGAAAAGCAAAGGTAACTATAATGCAAGAAGGCAAACATGGGTCCCGGCAACTAGGCCAGATCAGGTACCCAAATACAACCAAATCTTTGTAAAATGGAGAAATAGAGAAAACCTCATGGGAAAAAACTCTACTCCAAAAAGAGATGCAGAAGGCCAAAAAAAAGAACATCACTGAAGTAGAAGAAGTTGCAAACAACTATCGAAAGATGACTGCTATGGTGCAGAAGAACCTCCGCTGAAGATGGAAGATCCCTTCCAAGGCAAAACCAAGGAAGAATTAGCATGAACAATATAATAACCCCCCATAATGTTGAATTGGGAGAGCCTGACAAATCCATTGAAATGATGTGAAACACCCTGTAGCGCATGAAGGAGAAGAAACATCTAAAAGTGCGCAAGATAGCACTTGCAACTAAAAAAGTGGTGTGCAAAACAAAGCACACATGCATGAGGCTAGAATCATATGGATCCATGGTCATCATGGAGGGACACTCACTGGACAAAGGTGTGATGGCAAACAAAGGAAAACTACACTACCCCCCATGGTATGGATTCACTGTCGTCGTGGAGGGATACTCACCGGACAAAGATGTGATGGCAAAACAAAGGAAAACTACACAACCCCTCATGGCACTTTATAATATCAGTGCGAGTACAAAATATGGCACAACCTTATGTACAAAATCCCCAATAGATGCATGTACAATAGTGTGGCACTTTATCTCAGTGTGTTTACATAAAAGATAGCTTACAAATGATGCTCAAAATGTCCTCAAAGGACAAAATGCTAGAAATACATGAAGAACAGCCAAAAACAAAGCATCCCATGTGAACAAAAAGTTTCCAAGAGAAAATATGTCCAGGTAATCCACCAGAGTGTGAAAACACAAATAATTGAATAAAATATACTTGGAGCAAAATCTGGAAAAATGGCATGGATGAAATTAAAGAGCTCTGAAATATGGTTCCAACGTCACTGAGATTGTGAAAAATGGAGAAACTAATCAAAAGTTATGAGCTTGAGATTGAAAATAGCCCCTTTGTCTTCAACTAGCAGGGATTTTTCCGATTTACGCGTAGACGACGGTCGTACGGCCGTACCTTAAAAAAAATTTGCTCCAAATTTTGACTTTGTTCAAAATGGACAAATGAACAGTCGATTTAGGGGTTTTTGACTGCTGTGGACACAATGGCGAAGTTCGTTTGAGCTGAAAATGCTTCAAAATTGCAGGTATGCCCTGGATCAAGAAACCAAACCCCAAACCCTTGAAGCTCCAAGAATCTTCACAACAAGAATAGGAAGCAGCAGGTGTGGAGCTCTGATACCATATAGGAGTTGAGAAAATGTAACACCACAAACCTCGAAGATCACCTGCATGAAAATAACCTATCACAAAAGAAGAGATGGAGACAAACAAGCAAGGGTTGTTTGAAAACTGAAAATGTATATATCATAGAGAATGAGAGAATGAATTGATATGAAATACAATGGGATCAATCCTTATAAAAAGGAGATCATGCAAACCCTAATAAAACCCTAATAGGAAAAACCCTAATAAAAGTCCTAATAGGATAACATTTAATAATTAATATAATTATTAAATGTCACTTTATGCAAACTAATGTGAAATCTTAAGAAGGGAATAAAGGTAACTTAATCAACATAATTAAGTTAAGACCTTTACTCTAACAATTTATGGGTACCTTATTAGGCCTTGTAGTCGGGATCAATTATGCATTAATCTTAGCTTCCTTTATCAGTTGTTTAGTTTCTACCTAAGTTGATCTTAAGGGGAGGTGTTGGAGTAAATAAGTCATTATCTAATATTTAATTAATCATTAATTAACTATTAGATACTTCTTTTACTTTCATTACTTAAGATAAACTTTGGAGTTTCTTTTTTATATTAGATTGAGCTAAATATAGGCCAAGTTGTCTCATTGTATGAGATTTAGACACTTTTCACAATCTAATCAAATCCATATTAAGGGTTTTATTTTTTATACTTTTATAAGCATTCACCTTCATTGTAATCATTCATTTAGATTATTGCATCAATATAATTTCTCAAGTTGTTGAGCACACAATCATTTTTTGATCTCTCATTTATGATAGGATAATTTCTTGTAGGAAATTTATGGAAACTATGGGGTTTAATCATTAACTTCAATAATAATTTGAAGTTCCTAATTCTATATTTACTCTAGTTCTATCTACTTAAAAGGTAAATGTTAATAGTGTTTTTCCATTCTCTGGGATTATTTTCTATCAATGTCCTACTTATTTCCAATAAGTTTTTGTTAGTTGATTTTTCTAATCTATTAGCTTGTGGATAATAATTGGATGAGTTTTTTAAATTGGTCCATGTTTATTTAAAACCAATTTGAAAATTTAAATGAAGGTAAATAAAACCCATTGCCACATACTAATGAATAAGGAGCCCCAAACTTGGTAATAATTTTTTATTCCAAAAATTTGATCACTACCTCTATAGTATATTACTTGCTACATGTCACTTCAATTCACTTGGTATGATAATAAAATAACTATTAAAACATAATTATTTATTTTTGAGGATGGTGATTTGACCATACCATTGAAGTTTAGTCCCCATTGTGCAAAAAGACACATCTTCATTACATACTACAATGATTGAGAAAGATTTATTCCTTTTGCTACAACAATTTGGTAAGTGTGGTAGTAATTCATATGCATGTGGGTATGGTTGAATTTTTTTGGCCAATGATATTCTACATGTACGATCTAATGTGTTGTTTCAATGGTTGATCCATGCTCTATTTCAACAATCTCATGAAACTCTTTAAGTACTTGGTCAACTTCCATATGATTAAGGTATCTTATGTAAATTCCCTCATGATTTTTTATTTAATATGAATCTCCCTTTATCATATAAATATATGTTTTATCCTCAAATCCATTTTTCTTCAGGGAGTTTGGAACTAGATGATTTTTCTATTTGATTTGGTTCCTAATCTTGTCTTCAAGAAATGGAGGTTGAGAGGTCAGGTGGAGGTGGCGGCGATGGCTAGGGGTTTCTTTTAATTTTCCTTCACCTATGATGAGGATATGGCTAATGTTTTAATTGGTGGTTTGTGGATGATTGGAAAATCCTTGTTGGTCCTGAAGAAGTTGGAGGTTGGCTTTAACCCGAGTTCATACTCATTTTCCATAGCCCGTATTTGGGTTCATCTCCCAGCTCTTCCATTGGAGTTCTGGGATGAGTAGGTTTTTGTTGGTATTGAAAATACTTTTGGGAAGCTTCTTTCTATTGGCCAGATGATGGCATCTTAGAAAATGTTGGTGTATGCGAGTTTCTATGTGATTGTTGATCAATCTATGGATTTTTTTGAAAAATATTGATAAACTCTAAGTTGACTGCTTGGAATCAAGTGATTGAGTATGATTTTATTTATTTTTCTTATTTTCATAGTAAGAAAGTTGGGTATTGGGCAAGGAAATACCCTTATAAGCCACCTAAACTGACCCCTTCTCAGCCTTTGAAAGAGTGGAAGGAAAATGAGAAATCGAAGGAGGGGACGAGAGCTGATGATGGAAGAGTTGTTGTTTTTTGAAAGTAGGATGTGGGCTAGAATGTGAAGGAAGGTGCCTTGAGTAAGGAGGAGGAGGATCAAGGGAAGAGTCTTGATGACCTTGTGGGTTCAAGGAAAGATGTCCCTTTGAATGAGACATGTTTGGTGGCCAATGAACTGACCCCTCATGAGGATGATCAGGTCTTTGTGAGGGATGAGCCAATTTTGGAAGAACGAGAGTTGAATGCTCATGCAGAGGATAACTCCTGTGGTGTGGCTGATGAGTTAAGAAGTGGAGGGGATGCTCTGATGGACAAAGGTAAGGGACTAAGGTCCTCTAAGTTGGTGGAGTCTACTTGTCTTGTAGATGTCCTTGTTTCTCCTATTAAACCAGATGTGGTGCTCACCTCTTTTTTCATTGGGAATGACATGGGTAGCTCTCTTCCTATGAAGGAGCCTCCTTTTTCACCTATCAAAACTAGGAACAAGAAGAAACATGCTTCCCCTCAAGGTGTTGCGACTAGGAACCACCCAAAAACTAATTTTGGGTTAGAGCCGAGGGGTAGGGGAAGACCTTCTCTATAGAAAAATAGGGATAAAGAAAGCAATGCAAAAATTGGTGATGGTTCTCAAAAAACCCTGTTTGAGATGTGCATGAAGAGCACATCTCAAAATCTCCTATGAAGATTCTTTCTTGGAATATCAGAGGGTTTAACAACCCTCACAAGAAATATCTCCTTTCTAATTTGGTAAGGGATCATAAATCGGATATTATTTTGATTCAGGAAACTAAAATGTATGTGGATAGGCTGGATAGTTTAAATAAAAGGTTTTTCAAAGAATGTGGGCTTGATTGATGTAAATAAGGTCATTTGAGACCATCCTAAGTGATTTAGGACCATTTTTGGTCATTAGGTGAAATTTAGGAAAATATTGTAAAAGTTGCTTAAAAGTTGTCAATGTTGTCATGACAACTTTGCAAATTTGTTAAGCAAGTAGTTGAGAGTTGGTTGGAGGCTGTAAATAATTAATAAAAGCATAAATATGTATTGTAAGAACAATTCCCAAGGTTGGAAAGAGTTGGAATGAAGAAAACTTCAAATTTGCATTCTTTAAATTATGTTTTATTACAAAATCATACTATTCTTTCATGTTGTACAAAATTTCACATGATTGTACGACCTAGAGGTTGATTGGAGAAGTTGTAGGGGTTCATCCTCTTTGAAATAATTTTTATTTGACTCAAATCCATTGAGTTTTGCAAAAGTTACAAGTATTTTGGTAAAAACTATCCCAAACCCTGCCCAAGGTTTCTAGACTGAAAAAATTCTATATCTGGAGATTCCACCATAGGAAAATGCTAAAAACTTGTAGGAAATTCTATCTAAGAATCATATACACTCCTGCAATGTTGGGGCACATAATTTTCACTTGTGTAAGAGATATTCTTGACAGTCCATTTTCATTTCCTCATTGGAACAATCATAAAACCTATTGTATGGTTGCTTGATAAATTATTTTCATTGTCTCTTAAATTTTGGGTTTGATAAATATTGTTCCATGTTATTGAAGGTCTATACACACCAAGGAGTCAATTGGGGAGTCCGATCCTTCATTGTTAATCCTTTGCACCAAGTTTGCATGTTTATACTTGAAGGCCTTTTTGTGAAGACCTTTCATGTATGAGTAGGGTTTGCAACATCATATGATTGATTGTGTTTGAACTGTCTGAAGACCATGAAGGAAAGATTAAGACAAGTTTAAATGAGTCCAAGAATCCCAGTTGGAAGTTGTTCCTTCAATGATTCATGTTGAGGTCTATGCTTGAAGCAATGACAAGTCAATATTGCAAGCATCTTTGTGTTGATCAGGCATTGGAATGAGAAGCGTTTGAAATCCTTCAAAGGGCATTGAAACAAGTCTACATAATTCCTTTCCTTTCTGTTAGATGGTGGTTGTCTCTCCTTGGTACCAAATAACCATATTTCCCATGTTGTCAATAACCTAGAATGCCCAAATAACTATTTTGAGGGATTGCTTAGAAGAAGAATGTTTGGAAGTCAATCTAATGTGTTGGAATGTGTTAAAACATTGATACTTCACTACCCCATGTTGTTCTAACTTTGTGTTAGTGTGTTTTCCTTCCATGGATGCCCTATAAGATAGATTTTCAATGGTGACAAGGCTCACTAAGAATTTATTTGTGTTGTTTTCAATGAAACCCTTGAGGAAATGTGTTGAAATAGTCTATTTATGTTAGGATCTACCCCTGCTCTACATAATTTTGGTATCAGAGCCAATAAAGAAAAAAGTTGGTTTGGTGAATTGAAGACAAGAAAAGATGCCTCCAAGAGGAAATGCTATTGAAAGCGGACTAGAAAGGTTGGCCAAAGAGATGGGAGACAAAATTTCCCAAGAGATGAGAGAAATGAGAGTAAGTCTTGATGCAAGGCTTACATCAATTGAGAAAAATAAGAGAAGAGGTGTGATCACAGGAGATTTGAGTGATCAAGAAGAATAAATGGATGAAATCAATCCAAAACAAGAGGAACCCCAAGAAGAAAGAGATGTTGAAGAGTTTATTTTGGAGAGATTGCTAAAAGCAGCTAGAGGTGAAGGTTCCAAATTGAATATGGAACTCCCAATGTATGCAAGTAGCCTAAACAATGTGGAACTTCTTTATTGGATTGGAGAACTAGACACATATTTTGAATTTGAATATGTACCAAGGGAACAACGAGTGAGGTTGGAAAGAATAACATTGAAGGGCTATGCATCCCTTTGGTGGGACTATGTGCAAGAAGAATAAGGAAGAAGGGCAAGGCAAAGATCACCTCTTGGGACATAATGGTTGCAAAGTTGAAAGGTAAATTTCTACCTAGTGATTATCACATTCAACTATATAGGCAACTAAAAAAATTGAAACAAAAAGAAATGGGTGTAAATACCTATACAAAATAATTCTATAAACTAAGTATTAGATTAGGCCATATGGAAGAGGATGTTGTTAAGGTTTCAAGGTATTTGAATGGACTGAAATATAGTCTACAAGGTGAACTAAGTCTCACAAGTCCTAGAATGGTAGAAGAATGCTACCAATTTTCCATAAAGGTTGAAGAAAAGTTGAGAAGGAGAAAATAAAAGAAAAGGAAGGGTAGAGGAAGAGGATCATTTTTTGATTCAGGATAGTCACATGAGAGTCAAGGAGAGACAAGTAGTTCTCAAGAATACATCTCAGAATCAAGAGGTAGTTTTACGGGCAGAAGATCAGATTTTAGGGAAAAATTTGGGAGTAGAGGAGGATCAAGTGGATTCACTAGAAAATGTTATAAATATAATAAATTTATAGACCATCAAGCATGGAAATGCCCTGAAGAACAATCCTCTATATCTTTTGGGAGTGAAAGGAGGAATAAAGTTGCACAAGGTGAAGATACTGAAAGTGTGAATTCTCCACCACAAGTTGAAGAACTAGAAGTTGGAGAGTTTTTGTTGATGAGAAGAAACCTGATCAAAGTGCCCATGGATAAGGAACTGCCATAGAGAAAGTCACTCTTCAAGACTACATGCAAATGGAAAGGTAAATTTTGTAAAGTTTTCATTAATTTTGGTAGTACTGACCATTTGGTTTCTGTTGAAATTGTAGAGAAGTTAAAGTTGAAAATATTACCTCATGCAACTCCATAAAAGGTTTCCTAGTTAAAAAAAGAGCAACAAGTGTTAGTGAATGAGAAAAGTTGGGTAGAATTCCACATAGGGGGATGCAAGGACAAAGTGTTGTGTGACATCATTCCCATGGATTTTTTCCATATACTGCTAGGTAGACCATGACAATATGATAGGAAGGCAGTCCATGATGGTAGGAAAAATCCATATGTCATAGAGAAGGATGGGGTCTCCTATACTCTAACACCTTTGCAAGAGGAAATCCAAGAACAACAAGTGGGATCTAGTGTGATGTTGGTAGGTGAGAAAGAGTTCATAAACACCATAGAAAAGGAAGTAAAGGGATTTAGAATCATAACCAAACCTAGGTTTGTTATGAAAACAAACAAGATTGATGAGTTTCCTTTGGAGATCCATTTTTTTCTCAAAGAACATGTTGATATAGTGATAGATGATATCCCAAAGAGAGGTATCAGTCCTCATGTAAAGTTGCTAGAATGGGAAGGAAAACTATTCAATTTAGGCGAAGATGCTAAGTGTTAACAATTGGAATTTGAGAATGTAACCCAAGATACCTTTCAGTTGCTTAAGTAGTTTGGTGAATGTAATCCAATACAAGATGGGGTTAAAAGGCTTAATCTTGAGCTATAGGTTCAATTTTCTATTTTGTAGAATGATATGTATGGGGAAAAGGAGAAGGCCAATCATTGTGCAAATCCAATGGAGAAGGCAACATTAAACATTGCAGCTTTGGGGGATATAGTTTATGTTGTTGATTCTTAGACCAAGCCCCTTCAACCAGAAGTTGACATGTTGAAAGGATCACTGAATGAGTGTGGAAGACAAGACATAGTTGTAATGTAGAGATCTCTTCAAAATATGAGAAGTAATGGCATTGAAGAAGAAGGGAGAACAAATTTTTTTCTATTTTCCATTGAGGATGAAGAATATGAAAATAAATTGCATAGATTACAAAAAGAGATATTGGAAGCTAGACATGCTTTGCTTCTTTTATAAGAGGCCAACAAAACTGATTACAAGCCTATGCTTGGTGCCATGATGGATAGAGACAAAAAGAGGAGACAAAATGATCTTATTGAGATTACAAAATTGAGGAGTGTGAGACCTAAGGTCAAGATGAAAAAAGCTACTAAAGGAGAGAAAGTCATATTGCAATGAATGCAATCCATCAACTAGGATGGGAGTAGCTACAAAGTAGAGTTAGTAGATGCAAGTGAAGGGTAGATGTGAGAAGAAGAGCACTTGATCTCAAGGTTGAATATTTAGTTCTGATTTGTACCCTTTCATGGAGTATGTTGTTGCAAGTAATGGAGAAGATTTACATTAATTGTAAGATTCTAGATGCTGGTTGGTTACACTGTTGCAGACCTCCATTCAAGGGGAACTTGAATCTTTTCCCTTTGGGGAGTATGGTGCAAGAGCACCTTTGATGCAATTTTGGGTTATATTGTGAAACTTTGGTTTTTTCTTTGTTTTGGATTGATTGATGTAAATAAGGTCATTTGAGACCATCCTAAGTGATTTAGGACCATTTTTGGTCATTAGGTGAAATTTAGGGAAATATTGTAAAAGTTGCTTAAAAGTTGTCAATGTTGTCATGACAACTTTGCAAATTTGTTAAGGAAGTAGTTGAGGGTCGGTTGGAGGCTCGTAAATGTTTATAAAATCATAAATATGTATTGTAAGCATGATTCCCAAGGTTGGAAAGAGTTGGAATGAAGAAAAATTCAAATTTGCATGCTTTAAATTGTGTTTTATTGCATAATTTGGTTGTTCTTTCATGTTGTACCAAATTTTACATGATTGTACAACCTAGAGGTTGATTGAAGAAGTTGTAGGGGTTCATCCTCTTTGAATTTTTTTTTGTTTGACTCAAATCCATTAAGTTTTTTAAAAGTTACAAGCATTTTGGTAAAAACTATCCCAAACCCTACCTAGGGTTTCTAGACATAAAAAAAATGCTATATCTGGAGATTCCACCATAGGAAAATACTAAAAACTTGTAGGAAATTCTTTCTAAGAATCATCCACACTCCTGGAAGGTTGAGGCCCATAATTTTCATGTGTGTAAGAGATATTCTAGACAGTCCATTTTCATTTCCTCATTGGAACAATCATAAAACCTATTGTATGGTTGCTTGATAAATTCTTTTCATTGTATCTTAAAGTTTGGGTTTGATAAAAAAATTCCATGTTTTTGAAGGTCTATACACACCAAGGAGTCAATTGGGAAGCCTTAACCTTCATTGTTAAGCCTTTGCACCAAGTTTGCATGTTTACACTTGATGACCTTTTTGTGAAGACCTTTCATGTATGAGTAGGGTTTGTAACATCATATGATTGATTGTGTTTGAAATGTTTGAAGATTTTTAAGGCATGATTAAGACAAGTACAAATTGAGTCCAAGAATCCTAGTTGGAAGTTGTTCCTTCAATTATTCATGTTGAGGTCTATGCTTGGAATGGTGACGAGACAATATTGCAAGTTCCCTTGTGTTGATCAGGTATTGGACTGAGAAGCATTTGAAATCCTTCAAAGGGTATTGAAAAAAGTCTACATAAGTCATTTCCTTTTTGTTCCATGGTGGTTGTCTCTCCTTAGTACAAAATAAACATATTGCCCATATTGTCAATAAGGCCTAGAATGCCCAAATGACTATTTGGAGCCCGACTGTTTGGAAGAAGAATGTTTGGAAGTTGGTCTAATATGTTGGAATGTGTTGAAACATTGTTGCTCCACTACCCCATGTTGTTCTAAATTTTTTTTGGTGTGTTTTCCTTCCATGGATTCCCTATAAGATATATTTTCAATGGTGACAAGGTGCACTAGGAAGTTCTATGTGTTGTTTTCAATGAAACCCTTAAGGAAGTGTGTTGAAATAGTCTATTTGTGTTAGGATCTACCCCTGCTCTGCATTAGCGATTCTAGGGAATTTAAATTCCTTCTTTAAGTTTGTCATCCTACTGAACACTAGCTGGTAATGGGTGACTTCAGTACTCCTCTAAGTTGCTTGGAAAATATGGGGGGATCCGAGGTGGATGGTGATAGTAGATTTGATTTGATGTCGTTTATCAATGAAAATTCTTTGTATGATGTTGACTTGTGGGGGGCCTCCTTTACCTGGTCGAACCATAGATTTGGTGATGTGTTGATTTAGGTGAAGTTGGATAGGTCCCTCCTTTCTCCTGATTGGATGATTCATTATTCCTGCTCCCTCTTTGCCCTCACTAGATTGGGGTTGGATCACTTCCCCATTTCTTTATCATCTGACTTGGTTGGTAAAAGGTGTTCCTTCCCTTTACGGTTTGAAAAACTATGGATATCACATCGTAGTTTTAAAGATAATCTTTCTACTTGGTGGGATATCCAGGTTGACATTACAAAGAATTATAGAATTGTTAAGAATCTGGCGTCAGTGAAGTCTAATGTGAGGATTTGGAATAAGTCTTCTTTTGGGAATATCTTTCATGAGAAATCCTGTATTAAGGAGGAACTGGATCTTTTGTAGCAGACTATTCAAGCTTCGAGGTATAATGCTAATGAGGAGAGCGTGCTTTTATCTCGTTTGCATAATATTGTGGCTAAGGAGGAAGAGTTTTGGAAGTAGAGATCTCATGTGGTTTGGCTCAACTATGGTGATAGGAACACAAAGTTCTTCCATATCACTACCTTCAAGCATCACGCCTCTAATAGGATTAATGGTATCCATCACAATGGCGTGCTGATTAAGAATTATGGTAAAATATGACAAGCAGTTTTTGCTTACTTTGTTGATCTCTTGTCTGACAATTTTGTTCCTATTTCAGCTATTCAAAACCAATTATTGGAGGTTATTCCTAGAATTGTGACTGAGGTTTTAAATAACATTTTGTGTATTATCGCTTCTCCCGAGGAGGTTAGGAATGTTGTCTTCTCTTTTTTTGGGAATAAAGCCCCTGGTCTGGATGGCTTTCCCATGTTCTTCTTTCAAGAATTCTAGATGATTGTTTCTAGAGATGTGGTGGATGATACCAAGGAGTTTTTTGGTAGCCACAATCTATTGAAGGAGCTAAACTCCACCTTCATTGTTCTTATCCAAAGATTCCTGGTGCCTCTACCCTTAATGAGTTTTGTCCTATTAGCCTTTGCAACTCTATCTATAAATTCTTCTCAAAGGTTTTGGCTATAAGGCTGTAGAGGGTACTTCCCTTGATTATCTCTCAAAAATAGTGTGGCTTTGTTTCTGGCAGAAAAATCCTTGATCCTATCATCACAGTTCATGAAAATATCCACTCGCTAATGGTTAATAAAAATATTGGTTTCTTGTTGAAACTTGATCTTGTGAAGGCGTATGATCGTGTGAACTTGCAATTTCTAGCTAAATTTTTATCTGCTTTTGGCTTCTTATATAATTTCTTGAAGTTGATTTTGAGTCTCATCTCCACGGTTTCTTACTCTATTTTTGTGAATGGCTCTCCCTTTGAAATCTTTAGGAGTTCTAGGGGGGTGAGACAGGGTGATCCCATTTCACCCTTCCTTTTCACCATTTTGGCCAAAGCTCTTAGGAGATCTCTTCAGAAGTAGATATCTATTGGTGTCATTAAGGGGCTTCATCCCACTTTTTCCTATCCTCCTTGTTTGCATCAGGGAAAAATTTAGTGGTGAATCTTTTCCAATTGGTGAATAATTGAAATTGGGACCTCTAGAAATGGTGAATAGTACAAGCTAAAAATGATGTTGAATCACCAAGTTTTTACAAAAAAAAAATTGTCTTGATTAATTCGCCTATGTATTATATTTTAAATGATACGTCATTGGAATTGATTCACCAACAATTTATACTATAATTAGAAATATTGATTATATTCGCTAGTAATATTATATTCCTACCATTAATTTTGGGGAAATATCGCCACAATAATAAATTACCATTTAATTTCACGAATATTTTTGCCTGAAATAGGGATTTTATTTATTGCCATCAAATCATCACTTAGCTTTTTAATTAAACAGTTGCAAGTTGATTTCACGGCCTAATATGCACATACCTTTTAAAAGGCTTGTTGAGGCCCAAAATTTGTTTTGGGCCACATGATTAAATCTAATCGTGTGGTCCAAAACAAATTTTGGGCCTCAATAAGCCTTTTAAAAGGCATGTGTGTATTAGGCTGCGGAATCAACTTGCAACCATTTGATTAAAAACATAAATTGCTAATCGATGGTAACATTTAAGCTTTTCATTTATTCTTACTTTTAAAGTGAGATTTAAAAAAAAAAAAAATCTTGTGTTCTCCAATGCATTTTTGATAGTGAATTTATGCTTGCTGGCGAGGGGCCATTCCCCCATCAACCCCCACAAGGGGGATTTTCCCCCTTGACCCCCACAAGGGGGCTTTTCCCCCTTGACCCTGCCGGTGGTTGCCGCCCCCGAGCCCCTACTTCAATATTATAAAAAACAAAAAAAATATGGGGGAATTGCACCGACCAACTATGCAAATTTTTAAAGGAGAGATTTTCCATTGTAATTAATCTTTTTAGTGAATATTCACTAGGATTCGCCACTGTGATTATTATTTTTTACCAATTATTCATTAATATTCACTAGGATTTTAAATTTTTTTTTAATAATGTGCATAAATTCACCAAAAAAATTAATATTTTTTTCAAATAAAAGGAAAGATTCACCAAGATTTTACACCTTCGCCGAGGGGGGGGTTTCTTAAAATTGTCCTTGGTTTGCATCAACAATTCATTGATGACATAATTATTATGGGAGATTCATCTATGGTGGAAGCGAAATCCATCAAATAGGTTCTATAGAGTTATGAAGCTGCCTCTGGCCAATTGGTGATTCTTCCTAAGAGAACTCTTTTTTTCTTGAACACTACGGATAGAAGGAAGTAGAGAATTTTTGATATTCGTCAATGTTCTATTGGACTTTTCCCTCCATTTATTTGGGTCTACCACTTAGTGCTAATGCGGTTCCTGATTCATTTTAGGATGAATTAATTGATATGTTTAACACTAAGTTGTCTAGATGGAAAGTCACTCTTCTTAGTCAAGTTGGTAAGTTGGTTTTAATCAAATATATGATGTAAAACCTCCCAGTGTATGCTTTAAGCCTTTTCTAGATCCCATGAAAATTCTAGGAAAAGATTGAAAATATTTAGAAACGGTTCTTATGGTCTAGTGTGGAGGAAAAGAAAAGGATGAGTCTGGTTTTTTGAGAGGATGTGTTTTGGTCTAAAAGCCAAGGTGGTTTAGGACTGAGGAAAGTTAAGGTTTTCAATTCTTCTCTTATGGAAAAGTAGCTATGGTTTCTTCTGGCTCGTGAAAAGGATTGGATGACTATTATTGCTTCTAAGTACCTCTCTGGAGTTGATAAGTTCAGGGACTTCTTAAGGGAAGATTACATTCCTCCATTAGGTTCTTTCTTTTGGAATTATTTGGTCAATGTTAGAAATATTATTTTTGTTGGTATTTAGTGGTCAGTTGGCAATGGTAGGGACATTCTGTTTTGGGATGACTAGTGGATTGGTCATGGTCCTCTTCGAGATGTTGTCTGGGTGGCTCCCTTTAGGGATCTTTTTGTCTAAGAATTTGGGGTTCTTGTTGCTAACTATATTGTGGATGGGGCATGGAAAATAATTCATGAAGAGTTCCAAGAACTAGAAACTCTTTATGTTATTCTAACTCAGGTTCATATTCTCATTGTTCCTCAAAGGGATAGGGTGGTTTGGAGGTTGCTCCTACAAGGTCATTTCTCGGTGGCATCTTCTTTTCGCTCTCTGAACAATATTGTGGGTCCACGTCCCCCTTGGGTGGTTTAAAGTCAACTTTGATGGTTCTGATAAAGGAAATTTGGGACCCATTGGTTGTGGGGGAGTGTTAAGAGATCATAATCGTAGGCTTGTTTTGGTGGTGGCACTCCCATTAGGGATCCAGACAAACCACTATATTGAAGCTTTTGGCAGCCTATCATGGTTTTAAATTGGCTAGGGAGAAGCGGGTAGAAGGGGATTCTTTGAATATTATCAATTGCCTTAGAAAGCTCTCTCCTCCTTCTTGGTCTATTAAAATATTTATTGTTGATTCTATCTCTTTTTTGAATGAATTTGAAGAAGCTTATATTTCCCATGGTTTTCGTGAGGCTAATGGGGTTGCATATTTTTTGGCTAATCTCGGTGTGTCTTCGACTAGGTCGTGGGATATTAATGATAACCTACTGGTGGAGCTTATATCCTTGCTTAACAATGATAAATTCTAATTTTTTGTAGGGGGTCATTTCTTCTAGTGATTTCAAGGGATGGTGAGTTAATAATTACCATCTAATGCCTAATTAGACACTTGATGGTTGTGGTGCTCACTGGAAATTGTGGGAGTATGAGTTGTATCTTTAGGAGGGATCTGTCCATTATCCTTTTTTATACCTCAAAAGTCAGGTCTACATGCTTTCTGGGTGCAATTTTATCCTTATCCTTTTTGCTAATTTGTATTTTTTATTTGTGGGGTTTCTTACCTACGAAGTGCTGAGCATCGTTTAAGATGGGGGGTGATAGATGTAGGAAGGATCCCTTCTTGTGTGCTAAGATCAAATCCAGTAGTGATGTGTGGAGGATTTTATAGAAAGGAGGGGTTACACCATTCATGGAGAAATTACATGGGTTTGAGTCAAATGTTTCACATGACTTTGTGGAAGCATGACATGGTCAGATGCTTAGTTTATAGAAAAAATTACAGGGTTGTTGACTCATGGGAAGAAATTCTTTAGAGAAAAATCCATGTCAGGGGTGGTGAGAATGAACTTCCTGAGGGATAAGGAGAAGGCAAAAATGGTTAGACTCTAGTGTGGTGGTTTTGATCACACAAAAATTAATCCTATTTGGGGTGAGGTGGCCATGGTTCTGATGTGGTACTTGACCTTGGATGGGAGGTACATGAATATTTATGGGCACCACTTTGTGCTGCTAAATCATTTCTGCCATGGTAAGCTAGTGTTGTTCCCTTTCTATCTTCTTTCGTCTTTGGAGAATGGGATTTTAGATTTCAGAAAGAATCCCAAAAATCCCTTTTTACATGAAGGTTTGATGCTGTTGATTGTGGAACATATAAAATCTAGATATTTTATTATGTACCCTATTCCTCGTAAGCCCGACAAGTCCAAGAAGAAGGCTAAGATGAGTGGGGAATGTCAGTCACAAGAGGAGGAAGATGATGCTGAAACATAAATGGAGGATGATTATTCAACATGGTTGGATAGTTACCATACAGACTTGGATTATACCCCATCTAGTGGGGTTGAGGAAAACTTTGTGAAAAGGCTAAGCCATCTTCCATGCGTGCAAAACATAAAATTCAGGTTGCTTGTGAAGAGGTGGTTTTGGAGGGAAAAGGAAGTAGAAGGAAGACTTCAAAGCAGGGGTCAGTGAGTTCCTATGTTGTGATGGAAAATTTGCAGGAGGGAATTAGGGTTATTAAGGTTTGTGAGGTGGTGGAAAATGTTAATGAGGAGAATATTTAAGACTATGGTGGGGATGAGGGGGTCCCAACTTTTGGGAAGGTGAATAATTTTATTGATTTGGAGGAATCCTCTACAGTGTCGACTTCTAAAGACAAAGGCAAAGAATAGTTTGTTTCGCCCGATAGTTTACAAGAAGAAGACCCTCTCATGAGATCCCATCAAGGGAGGGTTTTGTATTGGGGTGCAATGGACTTTACTCAGACCTCAAGGTTGGTAAAGGAAGGGGTAGATGTCTTTTTTAGTCTACTCATGTGGCTTGTTCAAGAGGTCCAAGGCCTCCATGACAAGTATGATATGATAGCTCGCTACAACATCTCTACCCTAAGAAGTTTAAGGGAGAAGGACTCTATTTTTAGTATGGTTAGGTCGTTGAACTCTAATCTCAGCCTAATGGTGGAGGATGTTTCTATTTTAAAAGAGACCATGTTCCAAGGCTTTTCGCTTTGGAAAGCAAATCCTTCAAGATGCATAAAGATCTCAGTGCTTTGATTAATATTATTTAGGAGTCCCTTGGGACCTTTGTTGAAGGTTTAATGTTTCTAAACGAAAAAGAAAGAGAATGGACTGGTAAATCCTTGTTCAATGATCCGACGAAGCAGGTTGGTGGTGAGGACACTGAGATGGGTAAGTAGTCTATTGATTTGGGGACTGGGTCGAGCATCCTTACTCATAGTAAAACAAAAAAAGAAAATGTGGTGCCAATGCACGATAAGGTGATAAAAAGGGATATGGAATCGGCAAGGATGTTAAAATAACTTTAGTCACTGCTTAGTTTATCTTTTTTTTTTTTCTTGTGGCTTTTCTATTTTCCTTCTGTTGATGGTTGGTTGATTATTGTTTAATAATCCCGGTGTTTTTGGTGGGGCAAATTAATTGCTTTATCTTTGTTCTTCCTTTTCTTTTGTATAGGGTTTAAGGGCCCTTTCAAAACCTATTTTATGCTAATAAAAAATGTATATAACCAACTAATCAAATAATAAGATAAAACCATCATTTAATCACGAATCTCATTTTATGAGATTTTAATTCTAGACCAAGGAGTAAGAAAAATATTGTAATAATTGTTTTATTATCTAATTATAGTATTTATAAATGCTATGATAAACATAATAAAATTTTCTACATTATCTTCAATTATTAAATTTTCTAAAATCATACACATACATGTATTTCACAATGGTATTGTAGATATCCTCTTTCGATGAACTTAGGTTTATTTATGTCCACTATATGTTTGTTTTCAATATTACCTAAGTGTGAGTACATAAAACAGTCAAAACTTAGGAATAATAGATTAAGTCCTTGAATAATTCCTCTTATAAAGATATGTTTATAATAGAATTGTAGATATTCCATACCAATCAATTTATAACTATAATGATCAATTATACCAAAATATTATAGTGTTAACCTTGCAAATTTATTAGATGCAACAATTACTTCATCAAAATAATCAAATATGCATATTAGAGTTTAGTGATTTTATACGATCAATTAGTACACTACAATTACATAATACCTATTTATAGTGATATTTCATCACTTATAAATATAACAATGGGTCAGAAAGTTAATTATCATTAGCAATACACAATTTAAATATTTATTCATATAGAGATCACATACAATTTAAGAAAGCATAAAACTTCGTATAAGACTTCAAATCTTAAGCAATTCAAAGAGTTACAAGAATCATTTGAACAAGAATTTTATTTTTTTATATTCATATAAGACTCAAGAAAGTAAGATTCAAAGTGGGGCATAATCAAATCTAAAATAGCAACCATATAAAATGATTTGTAAAAAATAAACAATAATAAAAGGAATTAGGAAATTTCCATTGTTCACAACGATGTGTCATTTTTAAGATAAGAAAAATTAAAAAAACATAAGACATTAAAATGGAAAATATAAATTAAAATAGTTGGACTTAAAAGTTAGAAAAAGCTGATCGAAAATATTATTTGAGGATATCCTTAAAACACATATAGAAAGAGATTTGGTATTAGAGCTATTATAGCCAACTAAGTAAACTTCGATGAAAAATATGATTGCAAAGAATTGTTTGGAAAAAAAATTCATAAAATGTGCACCTATAACAATGACATGTACTTTTTTGGACCAAATGTTTCAAATAAATTCAAAGGTAAAGAGGCATAGAATTTTTTGGATGATATATCTCCAAGTATAGTGGCCATGTAGAATACCATGAAAGAGGGATACATATCAAATGATTTAAAAAAAAAAGAATTTAGAAACTTAAAAATAAATAAATATATATTAAACACTTTCAATACCTTTTCAATGGTGTAAATGAGTTAAATATCATCATACAAAATGAGTTTGTAAAGTATAATTATGATAACTTAAAATTAAAAAAATATATTTTTTAGACTTTTAGTATCAAAAATAAAGAATATGTAAATTGCTAAAAAACTTAAGAATATTATTACAAAATTCATAAAAGATTATAAATTAAAAAATGTATAAATGTCTATATAACAATTTTTTAATGAATGTTATAAAATAATGAACTAGATTTAATAGTAGACAATTTTATATACATATTATTTAGAGCTAACATTTAAAGGTTTTTCCTAATACTTATTTTAGAATAATATGTCTTGCAATTATGTAAACATAATTTCCTAATTAAAAGTTATGATCAAAACACTAATGACTTCTATCTTAGATAGTAAATTGTTATAAAATAGTCCTATAGATGTAATTCTAGAGAATGATAAAAATAGATTTAAGATATAAGATTTAAATGATTATTATAATAATTTTATTTAAATGACATAGCCAAAAATTAGGCAGACCCAATTGACTAATAAAAGTCATGATCAAAAAATTATTGTCCTCTATTTTAAAATAATAAATTACTCAAGTGAAAAACAAAAAAAATATATAAATTAAAATTAATGTTACATTTAGTAATAGTTGAGATAATCTCATTTACATTCCTTCATTATAATAGAATTAATAATATCAACTCAAATTTTTCATATTACAAACCCATTCACAATTTGTTTAAAAGGTATAATATACTACATAGAAAGCATCCTACATGAAGTTCATATTCAAAATTAATTTTTTATCTACACATAAAACAATTAAAGTCTCAGATTGTAATACCTCTCTGTTGTGGCTTCTTACTTAGACAATGTTCTTTTCTTTGTTTTAGTTTTTTCAGTTACTCTGATACTTTGATATACTTTATCATGTTGTGTGTTATTTGATCACTATTTATAAAGTGACATAGACTATTGTGGTGGTGTGATGTATCTCTTTGATGCTTTATTTACATGTTTTGATTAGTGTAATAATGTTAGTTTGTTATAACATGTTTATTGCACATGAGTTATTTAATTATGATGAAACTGTCAGTTCGTGATTAGTGTATTGGTGAGGGGGATAGGATCGCATCACTCACTTGTGAGCGCCCTATGATTCTATGATTTCCTCTTCACAGTGTGTTTTACTATGTTGTTTATATACATGTGCTATTGATGTCTCGTTTACAAGTTTGCAGGTACATGACATCGACTCCACCTAGCTTCACAGGTTTGAGCATGTCGACCCAATGGTAAAGTTGATTTGGAGATAGTAACTAGGTAACTTGTGTGAGGTCTACACCCTAGCCACAATGTGTCATCAATCCATGTTCGGTATGTTTGCTTGTCATGTCTACATTGCCTTGTCTATTGTTATTTAATTATACAAGGTTTATTTTATGGGAATAAATGTTAAATTAATGCTTTAAATGATTATAGTATTTAATTAATTTTAGATAATATTGATGGAAGTTTTTTTTAATTATTTAATTTAATTAATTAAATTAAATTTATTTAGTGAAGCAATTTAATCCTTGTGGTTAAATTTATTTATTAAGTAGTTAAATTAATTGATTAAATTATTTATTAAGAAAATAGATTAATATAATTAAATTTATTTTGAAATTAAATTGGGATTTGAAATTATTAAAATTACTTTGAGAAATTATTTATGGGCTATTAAAATATATTTTTGATTTGCCAGCAAGTTTTAGTTAATTAATTGGGTTGTTGGGGAATTAATTCTCGGAGAGAATCTTGGCTTTGGGTGAGGAAGCGGAAAGCTTCTTCATGGCAAAGCACAAGATATTTTTGGAGGTTGAAAATTTGGGAAGAAGATTTGCTTGTTGTGGAAAAATTGGAAAGAGATTTTGGATTGTAGAAAATTGTTGGAAATTTTGCATTCTTAGATTTGTTTGGATAATTTATTGTTGTGTTGGAGTCAATCTTGTGCTCAGGAATTCTAATAGCTTGGAGGAAGTCGTGGAAGCTTTGTTGGAGGCTTTGGAGGATGCTCTTCACCATAAATTCCATTTACTCTAGAAGCTTTGTTGGATATATGTTCTTTTCCTTATTTCCTTTGTATTTGTTTAGGTTTTTAAATGGAAATAATTTTCTATAGAAAATATTATTATGTAAGAAGAATCTATATTTGTAGTAGAAGCTTTTATTTTTCTGAGAAAGATTGTAAGGCTTCTGTTGTAATTCCCCACCAAGTAACCCTAAAGCAAGTCATAATTAATGACTTAAGCGAACCATTTTTTTTAAATTAAAATGTAATTAACATACACATTCACTTACTAATTAGCAACAACCTTTAAGGATACAAGGTTGGGATTACTTAAACCCACACATATATCAACATATAACCATAGCATTAAATGACATTAAGCAATGAGTATTAAATCAACATAAATATAAAACATAACACAATGAGATAACCATCTAAGATACAATTTCATAATCATTAACTTAATCAAATAGTTACATCACTCATTCCCAGAATGAGGCAATAGTAAAAAAGTGTTACAATTACAGAATTTCACCTCATAAACATAAGAGGGATAAAATAACTTATACAAATTGAAATATTACAATGCTTAAATTTAAAACAAGAACCGCGAGCTGTCCAATTGGATGTCTTGCCACTAAGTACTAAAGATAAAGGGGGACCCAACGGTGTATGTTGCATG
This sequence comes from Sequoiadendron giganteum, assembly GCA_007115665.2. Classification (NCBI taxonomy): domain Eukaryota; kingdom Viridiplantae; phylum Streptophyta; class Pinopsida; order Cupressales; family Cupressaceae; genus Sequoiadendron; species Sequoiadendron giganteum. The sequence goes on from CM021108.1 coordinate 200,201,413, forward strand.
TTCCTCCCAACCAAGTGGTACCCAAAGGCCTAGCCCCCATGCTAGGAGATAGTAACAAGGTAACATGGACAAACACTACAACTACTAACCAAAGGCTAACTCATACTGACTTATACTGACACAAATAGACACATGAACAACACAAGAACAACTCACACATCACTAACATAGGTCACATTGCTTCTAGACATAAAACAAATCAAGTATGTTCAGAGAACCATACACATAAAATAAATACCAACTGCTATCCTAGACAGAGTGTCATCGCATAACTCATAATGAGTTACCCTAGCAGATCTTCATAGGCTCCAGTATTCCTGGTGACCTCTATCAACCCTAGGCCCTCATACTTACTAATGCGGAATCAACTACCTCTCGTATGGACAAGATAGATGACCTTTCCATTCCAGGCCTTCCCACTCACTCCAAGCCTAAACAAGAACTTGCGACAATGAGTGAGGCTAGAACTTATCTTTTTAGTGTGAAGTACTCCCCAAATTTTTAGAACAATTTTAGTTATCACTTGATTAAACTACTTCCAAAGGTTACCCAATCTTACCTCTTACGGGCTTTGGCCCCTAATGGAAGCCACTCTTCTATTTGACAACACACAAACAATCTAATCACCAAGGGAATCACAAGTGCATCCAACCTAGGTATCATAACCACTCCATCACTAGGAGGAACCAAACAATGAAACTCACTCCAACAATTGGAGGCAATAAAACACTAGTCCACTCCTTCCAAAGGAGGCACAAAACATCCCCATTCGTGGAAACCAGGTAAATTACTAAAAAGACACCATGCACTACCCAAGGGAAAAACAACTAGTTGGCATAAAGAAACGACAACCCCCATCCTCTAAGATCCTCTAGAAGACTTACAATTTTTGACTAACACTTAACCCATTTCCCAAAACACAACTTGATGAAAAGTTACAAATAACATTCAAGTCATTACTCAAATCTAATATTTGGATTTCCTAAATCCATCTTCAATCATTAGGTAACATTAACGAAGTCAAAGGAACATTAATAGGGTTAACTCAAATAATCATATACCGATATTTCTATTTTCATTATAGGAAGTCTTAAACAATTTAAACTTACATCCCTTTACAAAATACAGAGAAAATAAAACATTTAAGGCAATCACAAGGAAAATTTCTATTTTTGGATATTCTAAATCCATAGCCCTTTCATATTCCATTCACAATAATCTAATTTCTCTAATAGAAATAAATAAATTAAAATAATTAATTGCCTCATCAATGCAAACAACTCCTTAATTTACTTTTAAAACAACATAAATCTATGCAAGTAAATCCTTTCAATTTTCTAACCAAAACCTATATCCCTTTCAATTTTTCATTTAAAACGTGTAATTTCTTCAATATATATAAAATATCTTTTTCTCCTATGAATTTTACCATGCATTCAAATTGTTACCAATTAAATCTCCAATAATACTAAATTGCATGCAATAATATAAATATTAAATGTACACTGAAATATATATACACATGCTATATATACATCTCATATATTTAATTATATAACCCATCATATATATATTAAATATATTCAAACAAGTATTACAAAATATATATATTATTTTAATCCAAATTAAATATTATTTAATATAAAAGAAAACTCACATATATATATACACAATATATATATATATATAGTAATATACATATATCATATTATAAAATAAAATTACACTTAATAAAATCTGGATACCAAAATAGCCTTCATTCTTTTTAAATTGCGAAAGGAGAAGGTATACGCGAAATTAAAATCACTAAAAACAAATGCATTGGGGCGGACGAAACAACAATGTTCTTTTTATTTATTTCCCCTTTTTATTTTAAGCGAAGGTTAATATGGGGAGGGGCGACCACAGCCAAAACCCCGCCCCACCATAAACCACCGACAACCTCTCAAAGGGGGTTGCATTGGCTCAAGGTAGCGCTTCCTCCACTTAGTGGAGGGCATTGTCCTTGAGACAACCGCACCCTCCAAGACAAGGGGGCGGTGGGGTGTGCATTCCACCCCCACCTAAATACTAACACAAAACATATAGCAAATAAAACAAAAATTCGCTTCTTCTCCTTTTGTTTTTTTTTTTTACGAATTCTCAACTTTTTTCAGAAATTCGTTGGCCATACGGCGGCGAAAATAAAATTTAAACCAGTATTTTATTAAAATAAAAACTATATATATATAATATATATATAAATGGATTTAACATAATAAATAAATTGGGGAAAATTTGTGAAAATATTCACCTACAGGTGTAATTATGCAATTTTCCAAGAACAATCCAAAATTCAAAGAGGTTCAAAACTAAATCTTCTAATCAATTTTTCTCAAATTCATAGACAATAAAAGAACAAGAAAACTAAGAGGAATCTAGGTTACATCTAGAAGCTTTCAAATTCTCTAGATTTTTCCACCGCAATTTCTCCAGAGGTTTTAGAAATAAATTCATTTCTACAGTGAATTAAATCTTCTAAAACAAATCTAAATATATTGTTTTACCCATAAGTTTGATTTAATAACGAAACTAACAATTTCCTCAAATAAACTAAATTCAACAGAGGTTTCATAGTTTCCCTGAAGAAATTTCTCAGGAACAACAAAAGATTTTAAATTTATTTATTTATTTTCCTTCTTCTAATAACAAATTCTTTTCCTAAATAGATTTAACAAACAAATCTTTAATCACTACAATTTTAAAAGCAAACCAAGAACAATACAAAAAAGCACAGAAGAAAACCTGAGTCAAGAAGCTTCAGGAAATGAAAATTTGATGCAAAGCCTTCTCCAAAGCTTCCACAGCTTCTATCCAACAATCCAATGATTCCAACCAAGAAGGCAACCAACAAACATAGCCAAATTTACCAGAATAACTCCCATGCAATTCTACAGCCAAGGATTTCCCAAAACCAAAACCCCTGTGTATTTTTCAAAAATATCCTCCTCCAAAAATATCTTTCTCTTTCTAAAATATCCTCCCACTCCTGTGAATAAACTTTCCTCTTTCTTTTCAATTTCCAAAATTCTCTCCCGTGAATGAATTTTCAACAAACTCTTTCTAATTAATTTAACTCTAACATGTTGGCAAAATCAAAATATCTTCTAACAACCAAAATTAATTTCTATTTAAGTTACTATTTCCAAATAATCATTTAATTCCAAATTCTAATTTAATTCCCACTCATTGAAATAAAATTCCAAAATGAATTAAATTCTTTTCTTTCTTTTAATTTTCTTAACATCACATTTAATTAATTAAATAACTATCAGCATAATTTAATGCAATAATTCTAAATATTTATTTCCAATCAAGAATCCCTTCAGAATTAATTAAGATTAAAGCAAGGCAATCAATGACTCAACACACACGACTGATGACACACTATGGCTAGGGTGTAGACTTGACACAAGTTACCTAGCTACTATCTCCCATTCAACTTAATCGTTGGATCGACACACTCAAACCTATGAAACCAGGTGGAGTCAATGCCATGTACCTGCAAACTTGAAAACATAGTAACCAACATCATATATATTTAAGCAGCATAAAATACACACCGTGAAGAGGAAATCATGGAATCGCAGGGTGCTCACAAGTGAGTGATGCGAACCCGTCCCCTTCACCAATACAATCATCATAACTAACATTTCCATAAAACTCAACAATATCATATGCACTAACATGTTATACCAACTAACATCATTACACCAATTAAAGCATGTAAAATAAAACATCAGATAAACCACATCACACAAAATAGTTTGTCGCTCTATAAATAGCGATCAAATAACACCCACAGAATATAGTATCTGAATATCCAAAAACACAAATCAACGCAAAACAAGGACACACTGTCCAGTCCAGAAAGAAAAAATGGAGGGGTGTTACATCTGTGTTCTTAGTTTTGCCATGAATAAATTAAGTGTCTCTGTAGGAAAATTTTATAGTGAAATTAGAGAGTACAACCAGAGAACTTATTTGGATTTAATAGATAAAACATTAGAAAAACCTCGAGGAAAACAATATGAGATTTAGGGAATTTTATTTAAAGCTTCTGTGTAAATTTGTTGAAAACTTCTATAGGGAAATTATTTTTGAACAATAGAAAATTTTAGAAGAAACAATAGATACATTTTAATCTCTGTAGAAATGGATTGGAAAAAAATTTGGTAAACAATTTGGGGGAAAAATATTTGCCTCTTTATTCTCCTCTGTAAATTTTGGGTATTACCGTGAAATTGCCAAATTGTGCTATAGAAACACTATCTGGAAATGTTTCCTAGTTTTAGTAATTTGCACAGTTTTGTCTATAGATGTTTTTTGAAAAATTTCTTCCCTATTTTAGAATGCTGGGTGTTTCATTATATTTTAATATATACTTTTATATATATATATATATACATATATGTGTGGTAAATCATATATATATGTACAGATATATATACATATATTATATTTTGTATTAATTTAATAAAAAAAAATGAGTTCAAAATTGCCGTACGGTGAATTCATTTTCTTTGGCTGGGGATGAAATTGTTCAAGGTTTAAAAAAATTTAATTAAATGATTGTTTGTTTGGGAGGTTTGAACTTTACCCACCACCCACATTGTGCTTTGGGTGGAGCGTTACCTAGGAGGTAGCTCACCCACCACATAGGGGGACGCATTGCCCCATAAGGAGCGTTGCCCCCAATAAAGGAGGTAGCCAGTTGTACCTTATGTACAATCAGTGCTCCCATATTTTCTTTGGCTCTGTCTTCAAATAAATGATGAAAATAAATTCGTTCGTTTCCTTAAAATTAATTTTGATTTGGAAATTTGTTTGTTAAAATTTATTTATATAATATATATTTTAATATATATAATATATACATATGTTATGTATATATGTTAAATATATATATATATAAATGAATAAAAGAGGTTATAATTTTTAAAAAGGGGATTTTAATATTAATACATATTTTATGTATATAAATTAATATATACACAATTATATATGTATATATAATGTGTATATACTATATGTATATATTAAAATATATTTTTTACAATTGAAAATTGTAATATGGATGCATGCAAATTTATTCAAATAGGGAATTTAGGCTAGTTAAGGTTGCAGTGAATTTTATGGTGCTTTTAAAATTAGTCAAGGGATTTGATTTATTTGTTAAAGTTAGTTTTCCCCTTCTTTGTAATTGAAGAGGCAATTAATTATTTTTATCAATTATTTTGTTAGGGAAATTGTTGTCTTTGATGTGAAATCAATGTGAAAGGGAAATGGATTTAGTATATCCAAAATTTATTTTATTTCCTCCCAATTGCCTTCAGTGATTATTTCCTATGTATTCTTGTATGGGGAAGTGGGTTAAACTTGTTTAATACTTCCAGTAGTGAAAGAGGGAAATGAGGTTGTGTGTTTATGAGTCAACCTAGTGATTGTACCCTTGGTTAGTGATTTTGGTTTGGTCAATGTTACCCGGTTTCCACGAATGAGGAAGTGTTACCTTTATGTCTTAATTTAGGGTGGATGTTATTTTTGGATTAGCACTAGGTTGCCTTGGGTTGTGGAATTGTTCCACTAAGTTGTCATAGGGGAGTGGCTTGCAATGAGCACCGGCACACAAAGGGGTGCTAGGATAACTCATTGTAGGTTGGTAATCTAGATATAATGTAATTAACTTGTTAGGGGTTGGGTAGTTTCAACACTTAATCAAGACTAATGAGCCTCGCTCATGGACCCTTACGCTAGTATAGGCTTGGGATGAGAGGAGAAGGCTTGGAATGGAATGATCATTATCTTGTCTTCATGAAAGATACTTGATTCCGCTTTGGACTACATGTGGGATTGGGAGTCGTTAGAGGCTTCCAGGAGATCCCAAGATGGGGGTCGGGGCCTAGGAAGACTTACCAGGATATCCCATGTAGCATTGTGATGACACTCCTCCTAGGTCAACTATATGTTAGAATTGTGAATCGAAAGATTGTATAAATTGGAAGCAATGTAACCTTGTGTTAGTTTGTTTTATGTATTTGGTTGAGTCAGTATATGCATCAGCCTATGATTAGAGGTTGTAGGTTTGGCCATGTTATCTTGTTACTATCTGCTAGCATGGGGGTTGGGCCTTTGGGTACCACTTGGTTGGGTGGAACATGCACCATACGCCGTTGGGTCCCCCTTTGATCTTTAGTTCATGATGGAGAGGTTTCCAATTAGAGAGCTCACGGTTCCTAGTTTTTGTGCCTAAAGCATACATGCCCTGTTCCGAACGGGGACCCTCTCTTTCCTTTTGCCTTGTCGGACCCTTTTTCTTTGCCTCATTTTGCGTGCCCCTTTTTTGTCTCCCTGACAGTCAACCTGCTCTCAAAAAATCTCATTTAGGGTTGACCAAATTTTTCCCCTTTGAAAAATGCTATGTTTGAAGCCCTTTCAAGTTTTCCCTGTCGATTTGCCCTTCTGACATCTCTAGAACTCTCTGGGCCTGGATTCTCGGGTTTCCCCTTATGGGCCTCCCTTTTCGGGTTTCCCTTTTGGTTTCATTGTTCCCAACGACTATGCCTTGGCGTCTTCTCGACTCTCGGACCTCGGTGCCCAGACGACCGTCCGCTTCCCTTGCAAAATCTTGAGTAGTCGTGCCCTCGCGTCTTTCTAGACTTTTGAGCCCGTCTCTTCGGGAAGTTTTCCTCGGGGCTCCTTGTGGTCTCCACTATTTCTAATGGCCGCCAAGCTTCATCCTCCCAGACTTCGGGCCCTAGAGTTCCTTTTGCCATTTGGATTTCCTTGGCATATTTTTGGGCAGACATCCTTCGATGGCCATCCTGATCCTGGACCTCGGTCCTCTCACCCCCATCTTGGAATTTGAACTCACCTACCCTCCAGTCGTCGTACACTCATTCATTGCGAAGGTATTTATTGCCATTTTGGGGGATTATTTAAGCAATTTGGACCTATCATTTTCAAATTTCAGGAAGAGATAGAAAATACAGTGCGCCTCCAGCAACTCCCACCTTCATGCTCAGATCCTAGCTCCACCACTCAACGAGGATTTGGACTCTTCCTACTTCTGGTCCCTGAGGTAGGATTGTCATCTATCGCTCTTTCTCCCTTTCCTCAAAAAATTCATAAGTTAAAATTCAAAACAAAGGGAAAGAGAATGTTAAAATTTTAAAATGCCTTCATTTGAAAGACCCACAAATTTGAAAATGCTAAACTCCCTCAGACAACATCGATAAATGAGCTTCGGAGTAATGCCCTCCCGCCACTGTTCTTCGAAACCGATGATTGAACCCTTTGGGTCTAAGCCTTTCCCCGGACGTGATCCAAAACTTAGCGAAAACTTAACATTTTGTCGGCGAAGCTTTCCCCGGGCTCCCAATGCCGGGTTTCCTTGTTCGCTTCGCCATTTCTCACGGCCAATGATTTTTCGTCTCTCTGGCCCTCGGGCTCCGAACTCGGGAAGTTCACTCAAACTCAGCAATGAAACCAAACTTTGCAGTCGCCCTTGAACCCCAGACCTCAGACTTCCATCCTCGCATCGTCATCTCCAGTTCACCATTTCACACGGCCGCTGCAGGACATCTTCCCGACTCCCATACCTTGGTCATCCTTTCACCCTACATGATTTCAGGAAAGAAGTGATCTGTCCAACTTTCGCTCCGACTCAATCCTCCGGACTTTTGTCTCCGGATTTTCGTCCACGTTTCGCTATTTTTGCATGGCTATTCCCAAGAAGCTTCCTGACTCCTGCGGCCCAAACTCTAAAGTCCGCCCCCCGAGATGTCATTTTCCCTACACTGTTCCAAACAGCCAACCTTAGACGACTTTCCTACAGCTAAGGTCTGAATGACAAAATGATGACTCAAATGGCCTCCAAAAAGAAAATGGACTTCGACCCACATGCTTAAAATTGACCTCCTCCCATATTAATCCTTTGTTAGACAAATCCAAGATCAGGAGAGGTCATTGGGAGTACCTTGCCTTCTTTTCCCTTAAAAACAACATTCTTCCAAGGGAAGTTCGACCCTTGGGGCCCCGATCACCCATTTGGATTTCAATATTATTATCAAGTGTCGGGATTTTCTTAATTGACTATTGTGGATCTAACCTTGATTTGCAAGATTTTATTCGAGGTTGCTTCCTCATGTTTAATTTTGCTAGCTTTCATCTATGTGTGTGCAGGATTTATGGAATGTAGTGCAGAAGCTTCTGGGGCAGCCAAAGACAAAGGGAAAAGAACCGCCAAAGCCCCTCGAGGAAGAGAAGACAAAGATCAAATGAAGTATCAATTCCAGGGGGTTCCACTGCATTCCAAAATCACAACTAGTTGGAAGGACATCATAGATACCAATATCGGACATGTCGATATTGATGACTTTACACAAAGATTCAAAATAGACCCAAAGACTGACAACACAAAAATGATCAGAAGCAGTGGACTCACCAAGGCTGTAGGATTCCCCTCCACCTTAATTTCCCTCGAGCTAGTAATGGCATGCCGAGAGGCATACCAACGTGAAAGAAGGACCATCATGGGTAGGGATGGCAATATCCTGGCCAATATGTCTGATCTCGAGATAACAAAAACCTTTCATATACCCGTCTTTGAGAGCATGGAGACCCCAACTATTCAGGTGTGCAAGGCGTTATAGGATGGGGATCCATTGAAGTGGAAAACGTTGATCAACTAGTATTGGTTGAAGGAAAGATGGGGCAGTGCCACCAAATTTCCTCAAGAGCTCTACCGCAACAACTTCTTTGAGGACTATCATGATCTAGTTACCCTACTGAGCAGAGTAATCGGCCTTCCTGCTACGGCCTTCTTCCAGGAGTGGATGTTGTACTTCATTGAATAAATTATCCGTGGGGATGACACTGCATTCTATTGGGGGGAGATAATCAACAATTGCTTCCATGAGCAATTTTCTAGTGTGAAGAAGACATCCAAGTTCTATCTGACATCCTACTTAGTATATTCACTTGCTGACCGACGATATTATAGTGGATTGTCTGTGATGCCCAATGAGGCACCGAGAAGAGAGCTGAAACCATATGACAAGTACCGTCAGCTGCAGTACAAAAATTTCAAGAGGGACTATTGTAGGGTTAATGATGCTTTTACTTCCTACATCATCTGGCTGCTTGGAGGTGATTTTGAGAGAAGAGTATCTCACAGTGCTAGGGCCCTTCTCAAGCACTATGCCTTCCTATTCATCCAGCTTCCCAAATTCACCTACATTCGCGCCTAGGGATTCTCTGAAAGGACAAATAAGCTGCCCTAGTATCCTAATGATCAGATTATACTGTTAGAACTATCTTGGCAATTGCAACACATACACAACATTCTGAGCAAAAAACATCTGGCGGGGACCCTGTATCCCCTTGCACTCAACTAGGGAATGTATGAACTTCACACCTCCCAATGCACAGGCAATTCTGAAAAGGAGCTGTTGGAGTACCACTTTAGACCACACACTGCTCGACCACGGATGGACCCATACAACCACATTAGGAAGGCACTTGGACCAGAGTATGCCCACCTCCACCATGTGAAGGATTTATGGGCTAATTGCAAAGATGACCTTGAAGTGCAGGTACGACACTATATGCGTATGACCACCTACTTCGTAAGGAGGGTAAACCTGTTTCCGATCCTAGATCAACTTGAGGAAGAGGAGAGCACAGTGATCAACCCGAGGTACAGTGCCATTACAAATCTACCATTTCCTTTAATTGATTGGAATGAGCAAGAGGTTGATGACCTCAAAATTCTTACCAAGCCTGTTGAGGCTCAAAAAAAGGCATGGATCGATGGGAAAGTTGCTCGTTTGAAGAAACAGGGAGTCACCTTGACATTCAAGGGGCTCGAAAGTGAACCCAATAGTTTTGGTAGAGTGGCAACTGCTACTGCTACCAGAGAAACATCCAAGTCTCCTCTGTTTTTCCAGTCCAAGAAGAGAAAGGAGGTTGACGAGCAGCAACCTAACCCAAAAGTGTACGCCAGAAAGGCCTCGGAGGGTGAGCCTCCTAAGAAGCATAGAAGAACAAGCAGTGTTATTAAGATGCCAGTATACATGAAGATCCACTCCATGAGGGAGAAGAGATAGAAGATGACCCACCAAGATCTCTACCTATTTCATCTCCTACTACAACCGCTACTCCTATTGCTACCATCACACCCATTTCACATGGAATAGTTGCTTCCTCTCCGCCCATGGTAGACATTGTTGTCCACCTCACTTCCATTTCTCCAATCGCGCAAGTCATATTGGTGGATTCATCCTCTACCACTACCTCTCCAATCTTGTCATCCTCCATGTCTCCTTCCTTCCCAGCCTCCACCTCTACTGCTGAAATGCCTGCCCTAGCTCTCCCAAAGTCCTTTGTCAAGTATATGCAAAATGTGCCATCTTAACTTTTAGGAATGCTTGTAAATCAAATGGTGCAAGCCGCAATCACCCAGGCAATAATTAACACCCCAGCTCTCCCTCCTCCTACAATGCCGCCTAAAATGGAGGCCATAATGAAAATCTTTGACGAGCTAGAATGACAACAACTGGAGGCAGCAAAGAGGCTGGAAGATGAGGAATTTGAGTATCAAGAGCACCCAATATATGAACATTGGGTGATTGATAAGGTGGCTTATGAATCTTCCAACGAAGATAGCGAGGATCTAGGCATAGACATAATCCAAGAAATAGTTGATCCAGACCTTGACACTGAATGGGCCAAGCAACTGAAAGAAGTTGAAGACAAAGAGGCTGAAGGACAGCCTACGACTGAAGAAAAGGTTACTGCTCTGAAGACTAAGGGCAGTAGGTCCCCTACTGAAAGACATGATCAAACACCTGAGCACAATGAAGAGACATCCTTCCATGAAGAGAAATAAGAGGATAGGCCCGAAGAGCATGGGCATGACCAATATGAAGAAGAGAAGGATGTGGAAGAGGAGGACCACCCTCATAAACACCTACCCACCAAATCTCCTATCAAACACATAACACTCATGTAGGATTTTGACGAGGAGAAGGAAGATACAAGAATTGAGCAGGAGGCTCTCAATGAAAAGGCCATTGCACTTAGGGTGGAGGATAGCGGGGATCAACATGAATCACCCAAGGAAGGGCCCCCAATACTCGAATGACTAGAAAGACAACTTGAAAAGAAGATTCCCGCACAAAAGGTTCTGAAAGCAAGACTGGAGGCAATACTGGCTAGAGCTCAGATAGGTATCATGAAAGAGAAGAAGCCTAAAATCATATCTAAGATAACAATGGATGCCTCTAAATCCAAGGTTGTGCAAATAGCTACACCAGTGGTGGGAGAACAAGGAGTAAGCTACAACGTCTCCACCATTGACTTGGGAGTGGCCACTAGGGATCAAAAGGTTGACCACCTCCGGGAATCAGTCGCCATAGTGGTGCACCTTATCCAACAGGATAAGGTTTCAAAGGAAGAGCTCAAGACACAGGTGGCTGATCTGACGGCCTACATTCAACAATGGTCATCTTTGGAAGAACAACCTACCACATCATCAGCCTTGTCATAGTTGTTGTCTCAGGAACAAATCAGCAAGCTGGAGAGGAGGAGGAATTTGGATAAGACCACGGAAAACTGGTTCCGGTAGGTCTTGGACATTGGTAATATAGGCATCAATCTAGTTGTTCGAACAACAAACAAGTTCCTAGAAGTGAAAACGTCTCTTGAAGGTATGAGGCGAATTTGCGATGAGTTCCCAAAGAAGTATAAGGTTGCCTACCCAAAAATTGAAGCTATCCTCGCACTGCCAAGTGAGGTTTGGGAAAAGGACCTTGCCTTCAAGGATGATGACCATTAGTTGATGGATGTGTGGAAGCAGGACTGTAATCACCAAAAGGGGAGGCTGGATTAGGTCCTAGAGCGAGTAATCCCAAATATTGAATTGGCTAAGGAGGATAGAGGGGATTGTGTTAGATACCTCAAGTTGATGACAGGGTATGAGATACCTATTGTCAAGATCAATCCAGAGAGCATAAAGCCTCACTTCCGAAAGAGAATGGAAGATGGGATGTCGACCGAGGTTACCACAGATTTTATGAGCTTCGTTGCTCGGGATTTTGCCCAGTCTGATATTTTAAAAGACCATGTTTCCAAGTACAATGAAGACTAGGAGAAGCTTGTCAACAATTCTAAGGAATGGAGCTACCAGGTGCTGAAATCCGACATCATCGAGGTCGACAAGCTCTAGTTCGTGGTCATGAAATTCATTGAGTATGCAGCCTCGAAAAGGCAGGAGGGAAACCCTGTTATTAATGAAGAATTCCTAAAAGAATAGCTGTGGTAGAGAGAAAATAGCAAAAGGACAAAAATGCTATAGTGCCACCACTGAAAGACGAAATAGGGAAAAGACATAGTGTTTTTTTTTTAAATGTAATATATTTGGGGTAGGTGAAACCCTTTTGTAAAGTGAATCTTGGCCACACAATTGAATTGAATGTTGGCCACCCATTTTGCTTTTTGAAAACCATAAATAGGGACATCCTCCTCTCATTTAAAGAGAGTTGAGTTTTTGTAAAGGCATGCTACAAAAATTTCAATAGAAATACATTGACTTTGGTGCATTTATGGGTTTCTCCCCATGTTTCATGATTCTTCTCTATTAAGTTAAGGTTCTAATTTGGTTAACTTTTCTATTTTAGTTTCAGTTTAGCTGTCCTTGATAGATTTAGTAATGTTGTCTTTCGTTGTGAAGATTCCTACTGTGTGTATTCTTTCCTTGTCCATACTTTTGGTCATTTGTTGTTGGTAGATGATGATGAAAAGTTAATCTGGAGATTTTATAGCTGCCTTTTAAACTTTATCTTTATTCACATTTATATGGTGAATGAATGATGAAATATCTGCAGTCCTTAGAAGATAGCATAGATTTCATGGCATTGTGACATTTTTGATTAAGTGAAATTATATTTTAAGGAAACTGTCCACAACAGGAACCTCCATTATCACTATTCATCGATAGTTGCAGGTCTAGGAACTCTTTCTCTTCCTTGCCCTTTTCCCTTTTTTTTAAAGAAATAACCTATGCTAAGGTTCATTGCACATTGTAAAGCCAAATCCAATAATAAAATAGAGTTCAAGACTGTTGTTTGAACCTGTAGCAAAAGTGCAGTAATTTCCTACTTAAAGAACTCTATTCATAAGATCTAATTCTCATCGAGCTTTATCCATGTAAGACCACCTTGTGATTCTAGCAAATCACATCATAAATCAACTGATACATCCCAAGCATCATCATGACCTAACATCGGAGAGAACTTGGGATAGTGTTTTGCAATTTGACTATGGAAGATTGTATTTCAAGAGAGGTAATGCACTTGTGTGTTGCTTGTGTTGAGAAGTGCATAAAAACACCATCAACAGAACTGGCGCTAGAAGGAGGGATTTTTGGAGACAAAAATAGATTGAATCGGGTCTTTCTACCCTGAGATATTTCACCGAATCTTGAGGTCTGCATCGAACAAAGGGGAATTTCAGGAATTACAGCCCCCTATCCAAGCTAAAAGAGTTAAACAAAGGGAAGCATCCATCTCCAATTCATGAGACTAGCTCACTTCTCTTTCACCTTCATCTTCTCCATTATCATTGGCAATACTATCTTCCACTCATTTTCTTCAAACAACCTTCCAAGTTGCCACTTCGTCTCGGCTAAACACTACCTCTCAGCCAAACCTGGTCTCAAATTCGGGTGTTGTCCCATTGACCGCCGCAATCCATTTACAACTGTCAATCCATATGGCACAACTGCCTACACCACCTCCTCCCATGGAATGGCTAGGAAATAACCCATCCCCTTTGGCCTTCAATTTCTATCATGATATGCCAAAGAACCCTGAAAGCTTCTGCATGAAATTCAATGCTCAGGACCAATAGAGGACAGCGGAGGAGCATGTAAGGATCTTTGAAATTGATTTGAAAACTATGCAGATTATATATGAAGATGTGGCTTGTAGACTCTATCCCTACTCTCTCAGAGAGGAGGCATTCTACTGGTATGCCAACCAGCTCGTCGAAACCATCAATACTTGGACTCTTTTGAAAGATACTTTCTTGCAGAAGTTCAAGACACCGGTCATCCCTGCGGATTCATATAGACATTTCATGTCGGTTCAAAGGGAGATCAATGAACCAATCAACTCTTTTAATGATAGCTTCCATAGAGCATACACTCAGCTGCAAGCCTTGTACATTTTCAATGATGCTACTATTTTACATGTTTATTATGCAATGCTAGACAACCTCACTTCACCTCTGGTGAAGAGGATGCAACCACTGCCTGCTAGGTTGGTGGATGCGTATGTAGAGGCCATTATTGCTAGCACAGACCTGGGGTAGAACATTTCCGGTCCACTACCTTCTCTCGAGAAAACTACACATCTGACATAGATTCAAAGGATTACTCAAGCCTTACAACATTAGACACCCCTACTGAATCTGGTACCGCAGCTGCCCATTGTCTTGCATCTTGGGCAGCCGATGAATCAAGCACCTCTGGTTCCCCACTACTTGTTGCCTCAACAGCAACATACCCATTCACAACCACCCCAGATGCTAACGTACCTCCAAGCATCTGAATTTCCACCCTCTCATCAAAATCAATCGGTTGCGCAACCCATGTTCCTTTAGAATTTAGCTTCGTAGCCAAACAATACCGAAAAGGACAAGATTGATGAGCTCACTAAGATGATTAATAAAATGTCCACAAAAATGACGCACTTGAGGAATCAGAACAACCAAATGCAAGCATCACATAAAAGCATCTAGCCTAACCTTAACTATGACAATCGAGATCATCGTGAAACTCGGGATAATTGGGATGCCAGCACATCATCCGGGCAGAATTATGATAGAAATCAGAATTCAGGCCATAACTTTGATAGAATGCCTTTCCAAAGGCAAAACCAGATGTGGAACACAAGACCCAATAATGGTGGCATTCCCATGCACCTTGATAAGCCCAGCAACAATGGGAACACCACGAGCAGGGTTTACTTGGTTGAGGCCGCATTATCCAGTTGGTGTCGCATACACAAAACAAGTAGTCACTCTGAATTAGATTGCCCAAAATTCCAGACTGCTGCTGATATCTTTCAGGTGGAGGTCCAAAATGTTGTGGATAACTTGGGGTCCAGAGACATCGTCTCGTCCAACCCTTATGACTCTGTAGTGCTGGTAGTGAATCAGGCTTCTTTCCCAAAAGTAGAATGCAACATGTCGAAGCAGGAGGGCCCCACCACAAACAACAACGACAAGGCAGAAGAGGTAAGCTCTTCAAGCCCTTTGGCTCAACTTTTTGATTCTGTAGATAATGGTCCTAATGAGGATGAAGAGGAGCTTAGGGAGGACGAAGTCCACATGTTTCATCAAAGAACTACCCCTTATGACCTAAGAAATAGGCAGGTTAGTGGTCATGCTAGAGGTCCTTTTACAACCTCCACTCTGCCTAACAATTTCAGCACTCCCCTTGACTCGACGGTGAGCAATAACCCAGGGTTTCCCCATGTACCCACGTGGTATTTCAATAAGAATAGGCAATAAAGCCATAACCAAAGCCAGCCTACTAGCTCCTCCCAAAACATTTCCCATGATCAGGAGGTTGAGCAAATGGGGGAGTATATTGTTAAAGAATTTAAAAAGGTAAAGTTGAGTGTGTCCGCCTTTGAGCTTCTCAAGGTACTAACTATAAGGAATGCCTTTTTCAGAATGATAAATGGGACACCATTGATCGGATCTGCTCCAGAAACTCCCGCTAAGTGAGTCTCCTTCGAGGACTCGCAAAGTGAGCCCGTCATCCAACAAGTCCTCAATAAGAAGGTTAATCCGCCTATAAATCAGAAAGTAGGCAAGCAGTCCTCCAACGAGGCGAATCAGACTCAAACTCAAAGCAAGGGCCATGATAAGGACAAGGGTTAGGTTGCTCAGGTGGATGTTTCAGGAGGACTCTTTCAGGGCAAATTCAAAACTCCCCCTTTCCATACCACCATCCAAGTGTTGGGGAAGAACCTCCACAATTGCCTACTGGATTCAGGAGCCTCTGATAATGTTATGCCCCTGAGCATGTGCAAAGCACTCAGAATAATGCCAACTCCTTCCCGATGCAAGGTAACATAGTTGGACAAGACTGATATCAACATATTGGGAGAGATCAACAAAATACCTATGCAAATTTTTAGTGATCCCCGGATCCAATAGACCATAGATATTCAGCTAGCTAATATCCCGGATACATTTGGTATAATCCTAGGAAGGGATTTCATGAGGGCATTGAATGAATATGCTACAAATGACTACTCACACATGTGGTTGCCTTGGAAAAGAAAGCCCAGTCATATTTGGATTGATTAGGAGCCACGTATGAAATTTATGGTCACAGAATACAACAACACAAATGCGGTGTTGTTTGCTGAAACAGATTTGGGGAACTATTCCTTAGTATCGTACCTGAATGAGCAGGAATACCTTGAAGAAGAGGGAACAAGCAAGGTCTTCCTTGTATTATGCAGCCCACCTGCTAACTTGGCCAATACATCTCAGAGCATTGAAGTACTAATAGAATCAGATGATGAAGAATCAGTAGAGGATGATAGTCTTGGGTTGCTAGACAGTTTCCAAGACTTCATGGTAAAATGTGCACAAGATCAACTCAGTCTGGGAGATAGAATGAATTTTCAAGAGCTCCCACTGCCTAGTTGCTATAGGGTACATAATGCTGCATATTCAAAATTTGAATGCTATTTATGCCAAACAATAATTAAACACACTAAGTGAAAAATCACTCCAAAGGAGGAAACTGGGTCAGCACCGCCTGAACAAATGCCTCTAACCCCTATATCCCATCAAAGGGTTGCTGGAATTAGGCCCTCATCGATGTCTGAGGTTGAGCTAGCTGGTGCTGCACTCATCATCCCTCTGCACTCATCATCCCTCCTTGATTCTGGACCTTGCGCTTTGACGGATCCAAATCCAAGCATGGTGTCGGTGTTGGCTTTGAGTTAATCAGTCCTGGAGGTAAGTCCTACTTTTCTACCCATAGACTTTAGTTCTATTGCACTAACAACATGGCAGAATATGAGGCCTTAGTTCTAGGTCTCTTGATGGAATTAAGAAAAGGTATCAAAATGCTCCAAGTGTTCAGGGATTCAGAGTTGGTCATCAAGCAGGTCAGGAAGCTTTATTCCTGTTATGATCAAAGAATCACCAACTACAGGCACCAGGTATGGGATCTATTAGAGGGATTGGATGCCTTTAATATTCAATTGATCCTGTGTTCTCGAAACCATACCGCTAATGCTTTGGCACAGGCTGCAAGCACGCTACAACCGCTATCCCTGTCCGAACTCAAAAGATTCACTGTGGAACTTACCTCTATTCCATCTGTGTCTAAAAATGTAGCTAACTTCCAGGTATTCAATGATGACAAACACATCTTGGATTTTATCACCAGTTCTGATGTGTTCATCACACAGATAATAGATAAGGTTGAGCCTTAAGAAGCTAACTTAGATATAGAGGGAGTTATTAATCTAAAGACCAACACCATCCCAAAGGGGATGGTCCAACTTGAATGAATCTTTGACCTAGACCAGATTAGGGATCAAGGTCAGCAGTCTAAAAAGGACACCATTAGTGGCTAGTGCAATACCTATAACCTCAGAATGGCTGGGAATACAAAGAATGTATTTATCGAAAAGGTGTGCATGCCACAAAAAAAATGAGATATAGTGGATTCTTTGCAAAAATACCATGATGTCATCACCTAGAGCTATGAGGATCTCAAAATGTATGATACATCAATCATCACCCATACCATCCCTCTGAGGCCAGATGCAAAGCCATTTCGACAACTATAGTGCCCCGTTAATGCCTTGTTAGAACCAATCATCTATAAGGAAGTACAAAAATTTCTCTTTGTCAGGATTATCTTCCCGATCAAGCACTCCACCTGGGTGGCTAGCTTGGTCCTAGTAAGAAAGAAGAATGGGGAGATCAGATTGTTCGTCGCCTTCTGCAACTCGAACCAGGTGTCAGAGAAAGATAACTACCCTATACCATCGTTAGATGAAGTTTTGAAGATAGTAAATGGTTCCCAAACAATTTCCTTCCTAGACGGGTACTCTGGGTACAACCAGGTTATTATACAGTATAAAGATTGACACAAAACAATGTTCACAACCAAATGGGGAACTTTCACTTACAGACGAATGCCATTTGGATTAATCAATGTTGGTGCTACCTTCCAACGTGCCATGGAAATTGTGTTTAAGGACCTGATTAACAAATGCATAATCATCTATATGGATGATTTAACGGTCTTATCAAAGCAACGGGGTAATCATGTTGCTGACCTATGTAAAGTCTTTTAGAGATGTCATGAATTCGGGGTTCCCCTCAATCCCAAAAAGTGTATTTTCGGTGTCACTGAGGGGAAATTGCTTGGGCATGTCCTCTCAGAGAGGGGGATTTCCATTGATCAGGAGCAAATCCAATCAATTATGAAGGTCTAGCTCCCTAGCAGCAAAAATAAATTAATTTTTTTTTGGAAAGATTAACTTTGTCCGCAAGTTCATCACGGGCTCCGCTGAAATAGTTAAACCACTCAATGCCATGCTAAAACAAGATACGAAGGTCGAGTGGACCTTGGAAGAAAAACAAGCTTTCGAGGAAATTAAGAAAGCAATCGCTGATGCACCTGTGTTGGTCAGCCCTAACTATCTGAAGCCTTTCTACATATATTCATTCGCTTCAAACCATTTCTGCACCAGCATCTTAATGCAGAAAGATGATGAGGGAAGCGAGCATCTGATTTCCTTCATGAGCGCCCCTCTGAAAGATGTTGAGCTATGCTATCATAACATTGAGAAGAAAGCTTATGCCCTTTTTTAAAGGGGTAAAGAAGTTTAGGCACTATATCCTATGCAACAAGGTATTTTCCATAGTTCTTGACCCAAGAATGAAAATGCTGCTTATGCAGAATGAGTTGGGAGAACGAATAGCTAGATGGATTACACTATTGCAGGAATATGACATGGAGATCCAACCAATGAGGTTGGTGAGGGGACAAATGCTAACCTGTACAATTGCTGAGGTACCCACTGACATAGGTCCTGAGCTCACGGTGCAACAATGTCAACTGGAGGATATCTCTCTAGGAAAATGGTACGAAGACATCGGGTATTATTTGTTGAACCACAAATGTCCACCCCATTTGTAGGGGGTCCAAAGGTGGGCCCTCAGGTTGAAAATAAGTAGTTACATGCTACAGGGTGCCATACTGTACAAAAGAAACCATGAAGGTATCTACCTAAGGTGCCTTGGTAAGGAAGAAGCTAAACGGGTCCTCTAGGAATTTCATGATAAGTTTGGAACTGGTCATGGTTCTGGCTTGTCAACTACAAATCAAATATTGAGAGCTAGGTACTATTGGCCCATGGTTTTTAAAGATTCTCATGGCCATGTCCGTACTTACTACGTATGCCAAATAGTGGCCACCCAGGAAAAGAATGTGGCTGTCCCGTTGCAGCCTGTTCTAGAGGTAAGGCCGTTCGCGCAGTGGGGTCTCGACTTCATCGGTCCGGTAAGTCCTGTGTCATCTGCTGGACATAGGTACATTCTAACCGCTTCCAATTATTGTACTAGATGGATAGAAGTAATCGCCTGTAGGTGCACGACTGAAGTAGTCACTAATTTTTTAGAGGGTTTTATTTTAAATCGCTTTGGTTGTCCTTATGCGTTGGTATGTGATAATGGTCCTGCATTTGCTTTGTTGAAATTTGCAGGTTGGGAATTTGATTATGGATTTAAGCATTAAGTTTTAGTCAAATTTTGGTTCTACAAAAGATCCCAGATCAAGGCATATAGGATAACAGATATCATGCTCTTATGGGATAAGGGTAGCGAAAAGAAAGGAGATCATCAAAATTTCAATAGGCTTTGGTTAAGGCCTTATCAAATCATTGAAATTCTTGGGGATAACGCCTTTTGGTTGAGTACTTTAATAGGAGAACCTATCCCATTGCCTCTCAATGGAAAGTTTCTCAAACTTTATTTTGGCTCATGAAGGCCTAAAGCTCCTCCCTTGTATATTAGTAGTTTAGGTGTTGTGCTTCTTTTTCTTTTCTTTTGTTTTTTTTCTTTGGTTTTGTTCTTTCATTCTTTCATCCCATTCCTTGTGTTTTTGTATGTATTTTTTTTGTTTCTATTGGTTGATTTATTTTGTTGTGGGGAGTCGTTTTGGTCATGGGGAACGTTGGGTGATTATTCAGAGTATGATCAAGGTAACCAGGGTAGATAATTTGATTTAAGTATTTTCAAGGGTTACTTTAGTTCTATTTTGTTTGGAATTTGTGTTTTAGGATCACTTTGATGCCTATATGAGGGTTTATGCAAGTGGGAACATTTTAAGAGGTCTTGTGAATAATGGTTGAATTCATCACTCATGAAACTAAATTGTCAAAACCCACAATGGTTTAGCTTTTCCTAGGTATTTGTGCTCCTCATTTGAGTGAAAAATCTGGTGTCACAATGTTGTCACAACATCCACTATGGTTTCAAACCCATCCTTTGAAATTCGTTTCAAAAAATTTGATGATAGCACTAAAAATAAAGGTATCAAAAGAAAGAATAGAGAAGAAAAGAAGTAAGTATAGAAAAGAAAAGAAATGAAAAGAAACTACTAAAGGTGCTCAACCATACATGGGTGATCTAGTATCTCGATCAGGGCTATGGACGGCTCACTGGCAGTAGAGCTATGCTTGGAAGAAGCCAGAGGTATCTCCATCAGGGCTAAAGACACATGGCTGGAAATGGAGCAATTCCTAGGATATCATTGTGTGGAAACAATGTGACCCACCTCACGTAGCTCAAGTGGGAGTATAGTCATTCTGGCAATAGTTGAGCTCTCTAGGGATGGGAATGAATCAAGTGCACACACTCAAATTCAATTCACAATGATACCTTGTTTGAGATTTCAACTCAGCACCATTTTTGCAAACCAATTGTATCAAGTTGAAACAATCATAAACTTGAGATTCTAGGATGACTGAATTCTTGAGTACTTTGAAAATGAGTAAACCATTTTCCCAGTCGAGTCACCATTTGAACACATAAGAACATGCAAACAAAATAAGGTGAGAGAAGCCACAAGTTCTCAATGAAAACACATAAGAACATGAAAACAATGCCACCAGACCCTTGGGACCAATAGGAACAACTCCTTTTTTTTTTAAATTTCATATGCGAGTCCTCGAAACAAAGAAGAAAGATCAAGCCCTAAAACAATGATACTTGACTAGATTTTTGAGGGTTTCGATGACTAAAATAGATGAAATGGGAAAGATACAAGGATTAAAAATTATTCATTAGTGGCATTAGGCTTAGAAAACCATTGGATAACCATGGTTAAGAGGATTAACATTCTATTTTTTTTATGGGAATGAAGCCACCCAAACATAAGACCAAGTCACCTAAATAGAGATAGGTGAATTTGAGTATATAAATACTCAAAACGAGGCCACCCCACTATCAACCAACCCCTCCCCCCTCCCCACCAATAAGGTACCAAGATGCCCCATTGTTGATAGGGCTTCCCAAACAATATTAGGAAGTTTTTGTGTGACTTTCAAAACTCCTTAGTAGACCAGGCTTCTCAAACTCAAAGGAAGAAACTAATGTTCATTTTAAACCTAAAATAAATGTTCTTATGTTCATTTTAACTTTCCAAGAAATGAATAAATCATAATATAAGGATGATCATGCTAATCACTAACATTAAGACACATAATTGAGGATAATACACTAGCATTTACAAATTGTACATTCATCTCAATGAGAGCTCCATTAACATCACTATTATATTAGAATAAAGGGAGAAAACTATGAATAAACATAGGCACCTTTCCACATTGATTTTGTTTGACTCAACCATGATCTTTTGATCCCAATGGTGGTTACCATGCCACCCGACCTCATGGAATCAAATGATCCACTCCCACCATGCTAGGATATAGTCACATGGGCCACAAGAAAATCACTCATGCCAGACACATGGGGAGAGGGCTTACTCACACCATACACTATGAAAACACTCCACATACACATCATATATCAAATAATTATCCAAATCACATAATGGATCCAATACACATCATCACTTGGTATAATCACCATAACATAACACAATCCATATTGGGGAAACTCACCAATGTCACATCATAATCCACATTAGGCCAACTCACTATTGCCACATCATATAAACATCATGGGATAACTCACTACTAGGATACCACAAGGATCATCATTGGGCCAACTCACCAATGGTGGATCACACACACACAAGAAACTAGGGTAAGATGCTAGAGAGCTAGTTAGAGAATTTAATCATGGTGCTAAGAGGTTGGCACCTGTGGAACCTAGTACTCCTCTCATACTAATGAGGATACTTTGTCTTATAAGAACCAAGCTCCTTGAGCCAAAATTTCTTCCCAGACATCCTTAGTCTGTATTAGCACTCAAGGCATGAGAGGGGCATTCATTAAATCTTAGTTAATTAATTACCCATTTTTCATTAATTATCACTTGATTAGATGACTCCCCACCCATGATCAACCTACTAACCACTTTGGGCTAGCAACACATTCAAAGCCACTCCCATAACCCTCTCTAGTATTTTAATCCTAGGCTCTTCACACTCACCAATGAGTGGCACAAAAATGATGCACAAAATTCAACTTCATTGAAATTTTCTAATAATTTTCCACAAGAATTATTATAATAAATCATGAATGACACTTTCTTTAGAACAATTAAAATTCATCATTTTTCATGAAAAACTTACAATTTTTCTTCATACTTTCACAAGCCAAAAACCAGAAATTTCCCAAATCCTCCATTACGATTTTCTTCAAATTTTATTTTTCAAAATTAAAAAATGTAAAGATACCCTTTTTCTCTAAATATGTGCAACAACACACTTTTCACATAAAATTTGGGTATTATAACCCTTCATTTTGGAAAATTTCAAAAATAATTTAAGCATCACGTTTTATAAATTGAATTGTGTTGGGATGTGTCTACACTCCCCTAATAATATTCCAACCTTTTGTATTGAAATAAATCAGCTAAATTAAAATAAATAAACAAATTACTTCAATTCATGTTCAAATTTCAAATGGAGAATACCTCAAGCACGCCAAAAAAACACATGATACCACTTGGAAGCATGTTCCCCTTCCCATTCATATCTCATTGCTTTGAATCACATTCAAATCCATTCACAATTGTATTCCCAATTTCATTTCCAAAATTTGGGCAAGAAGAGGGTTTTGAGAGAAAAAATCCTCCAAGACAAATATTGAATAAAAAAACTAAGTTTATTTTTCCTTTTATTCCATTTTCCTTTTTCATGTTTTCTATTTATTTCTTTCCAATTCTCAAAAATTACAATTGAACACAATTAAACATTTAACACAAATTCCTTTTTCAATATTTTTGATTAAACAATTAAATCGAATACGAATACATATTTATACCCGAGGGTTTTTCTAAAATTAATTAAATTAACTATATTTTCATTTTCCTATATTTTCTCCAAAACATAAAATATTTTGATGATCATTATAGAAATCATTTAAATTCCTAATACTTCACTTATGATTAAAAAAAGGTAATTTAACTATCATTTAAATATTTACCTTAATTTGATTCCATGATTAAATCATGCAATTTGCAACTTATTAGATATTTTACAGAAAAAAACATGAAATTAGAAAATTATTTAAATCAAGCATACTTTCACAACACATAAAGATTCTAGAATAATTCCTAACTTAGATCTAGTTTCACATAAGGTCAAAGATGACACATATCATTCTCGATTCGATTATGATCATGGAATGGATAGGGAGGCCTAATGTGACATCTCTGAATTAACCACCATAGGGGAATAACTCAAACCTATGTAGCCAGGTGGGGAAATAGCCATGACCTATAACCATTTAGTGCACACCAAGGCCACCTTCTCAATGTATGTATAGCCTAAACATAGTATAATCACCTAATGGGGTCCAATAGCATAAAGAATAAATAACATCCATATATGTGTCATATAAATAATTTCATTTGAGCATCAATAATTAGGATCACATTTAACCACAACATATATAATGCACATCATTTAATTGAAGCATAATGATCAACCAAGCATGGAAATATAGAAAATGCCAACAACCAGAATATTGAGGAACCTCATCTTGAACATGCAATGGTTCATAAAAACCATTCAGAGCCATAAATATAATCACCATAAGAACCATGAGGAAATGGTGAAGCTGAAACACTAGTCTCACATTAACAAGATGCAAATGAGAGGGGCACTACATTTTCAGCCAACTATTGGCTTGAAGGGAAAAGGGGCGAATTAAATACATAGTTTGTATTTATTTAATTTTTGGAAGATAGGGATATGAAGGGTGAACTTAATTAAATAAATATTGAATTTATTCAAGGTGGGTAATAGAGGAAATGAGCTAGAATTTGGTAAATTAATTAAATAAATTATAATAATTTATTTAATTAAATTCATGAAGATAATGGGATATATTAATTAAGTAATTATTTTTATGTAATTAACTTTAGAAGGGGATATAATTGGATGAATCAAGTGTGGTTAGGATGTGGAATAATTTAGGTGTATATACTTGTTATCCTTAGACCCTCATTTTTGTCCATATAAAATATATATTTTTATTTTCAAAGCATTAATTACCAACTAAAAAATATGTGTTAGCTATGCTCAGCCATTCATTTAAAAGTTGTTACAAGAAATTTTACCACTTTCTAATTGAAATGTGTGTGTTGTTATCCTCAACCCCTCGTTTTATCTATACATGAATACATTTCTCATTTTCAAAGCATTCAATGTTGACTTGAGAGCATTAGGTATTTATCTTCAACCCCTCAGTTCAAAGTCATGGCAAGAATTATTACCAATTTTCAACTTAAAATAAAGTGTTGGTTATGGTCATCCCCTCATTTTATCGATACATGCTCAAAAATACATGCTAGTTAATTTTTAAGGCATTCATTACCAACTCAAAAATACATGCTAGTTAATTTTGACCCCTTTTAAAGTCAAGGATTAATTTTTACCACTTTACAACTTGAAGGCATGTGTAGTTATGCTCAACCCTTATTTTTAAGTCAAAACAAATTCTTTTATCACTTTCCAATAAGAAAGCATTTGTTTCTTATGTTCAACCCTTCATTTTTTGTATTTATAGAAATAAAAAATAGCATTCATAACCAACTGAAAAATATGTATTATGCTTGACCACTTAATTCAAAATTGCGATAACATCTTTAAACCTTCAACTTAAAAAACATGTACTATTTATGCTCAACCTCCCCTCTCCCTACCTCTCTACACCCCCCAACCCATGTTTCTTCACACATACACACATATTATTTCCAAAGCATTCATTACCAATTCATAAAGATTTGCTAGTGACAAGAATTTCTATTGCTTTCTGATTGCAAATCATGTGATGGTCATGTATAGTTGCTTATTTTGTTCATATATAGAAAAAATTCTTGTTTCCAAAGCACTCATTACCAAATTGAAAAGATATGTTAATTATGTTCAACCTCCATTTTAAAGTTGTGAAATGATTTTTAACTAGATCCCAAGCGAGAATCATGTGCTAGTTATGCTTGACCACTCATTTAAAATCAAGATAAAAAATTTTACAACTTACTAAACAACATATATTGATTAAACAAATTTCCTATTTTCAAACCATTCATTTTCTCTCTAGAAACATGTCCTAACTTATTTTATCAGATATATTTTAGAAACATATATTACCAATTTAAAAACATATGTTATATATACTTAACCATGAGGTCACAACATAAACTTTTAC
This sequence comes from Sequoiadendron giganteum, assembly GCA_007115665.2. NCBI lineage: Eukaryota > Viridiplantae > Streptophyta > Pinopsida > Cupressales > Cupressaceae > Sequoiadendron > Sequoiadendron giganteum. The sequence continues at coordinate 200,227,407 of CM021108.1, forward strand.
CACTCTCCAATTCAAAACCATGTGCTGGTTATGCTCAACACTTCATATGATCCATGTTTAAACCTTTTTCTTTTTCCTTAAAACATTCATTACCAACTCAAAAGCATGTGATGCTTATAATATGCCCCTGGTTTCTTTTATATATAACAAAATCCTTGTTTCCAAGGTATTCTTTTGTAAATACTTGGTCCACCTTACAAGGACAACTGCAAGGACGTCCATGGAGTCTTAAAAGTTCACGTGCTCGCAAGGTGTCATAACAGATATTCAAAGATGCACAGCGACCTATCATGTCATTTCCATTAGAGTTTTGTGAAATTCAAAGCTCCCTAATATAAAATGGTGGTACAAATGGCCCATTGTTATCAACTGGGTCAATGAAAAGGAAAACATGTGCCACCACATAGCAATGAAATGCCATAGACTAAATCACTTCCTACTGTAAACAGGCTGTGGACATGCACTGGGTAGCAAAGAAACAAACTATTTCCTTGTGTTTTTCTCCGCTGAAGTTGAAATCTTCTTAATATAGTAGTAATATTTTTCAGACTTTAAATTCTCTGTGTATCATAAAATTTATTTTCTCTATTTTCATTGCACACAAATTTATAAATATAATTCTTTAAATGAAAGTTGGCCTACATAGATATTAATATTAAAATTACAAGTTTTATTTCTGCTAAATTGTTGTGAATAGAAGAATCTATCTGTCAAAATCATTTAAAATCAAATCCGATCATTCAAAAATTAAAAATTTGATCGATGACAGAATTTAAAAACATACTATCAATATCACCAATATTTAAAAACATACCATCAATATCACCAATTAATCTACTCTACTATATTTATTTTAGCTGACAATATAGACTTTCTACCATGGAAAACTATCCATTCAAGTTTGACTGCATATTTCTAAACAATAATTTGCAATGATGTAATACGGTGGACTGAAAGTAGCCTTGGATGAATACTTATTGCATTCAATTTTGACGATTTTTACACAGTCCCAGCTTTATAATGCTCCAAATCTGCATAGTGATTACTTTTCTGATATTTACTCCCCTGGAACTTTTGTTGACTCTAGAATAGATTTGTGTCCATTTAGATCAATGGGTATTCTTTTCTATAAATTCTAAGGTTTCTATGATCAAATAAATATTAGTTTTATTTTAGATACATAGTGAGATTTATATATTAGTTTAATTTATATTTATAAAACATAGAAGGAAAATGAATATTCTTTTAAAATTATTTAGATTGATTTAATGAATGCAATTAATTAAGCATAAATATATTTAGTTAAAAGAGTTGAGATCAATAAATGTATGAAATTAGATGTGATGGTTAATGGTATTTAGGTTTAAAATAGGTGATGTAAGAATGATGTTGAAGTTATTTAAAATTAATTTGTCGCTGTCATATAAATAATTGACACCATATGACGACTATCTCGGGTTATATGTCATATTAGAAAACTCCATATAGCTCATTCTTGAGCACTATGAGATCTATTTTGAGTTTTGCAAGATCGATCTACTCCACATATTTGATCTATGTTGTGTCTAGATAGTTGAACTTGTCAAGGTTGTGTCTAGGGACATTATATAAGAGTTTGAAGACTCGATAGGAGAATGAGTTCTCTTAGGCCAAACCCCTTGGTGTTGGATAATCGGTAGCACATGATATCAAGGATGGTATGTAGACATGAAAATTACCTAAATAATGATGATGTGGATCTAATTTTTTATTATCCTTTAGAAATCAAAGTGTGCTCTAAATATTTTTATTTTTCTTACATATGAATTAATTGCACATTTGATGTTTTTTGAATAGCATGACATAGAAACCTACCACACAAACATGTGCTAATTCAACTTATAGTGGCTAGTAAAAGGGGAAAAAGAAAAAATTATATTTTCGGTTTATTCTCCTATGCTTTGGCCTTGAAATGGTTAATCTTGAGAAAATTAGAAATGACCATTAGGGCTAAATACTAATTTTGAGGTAAGGAGTGAATGTACATGGAAGTATCTTGTGTGAATGAGGGTATAATAATAAATAAAATATATATGAAAATTGGTATGAATGGAGGTTAGTAAATATGAATAAGAATCAAGCCATTATGCAAAATAGGAAAAATATTATGCTACTTGTTTACATTTTATTACATTGCGATATACAATCAAGGTGGGAAAAAAACTAAATGGAAAATGACATGGGTATGCTAATTTCACCATTACATTTTTCCCTCACTTTCATGTGCATGTGAGTTTAGTTCATTAGCATGGATTTTTTTATACTGACATTATCAACCAAAATTAAAATTAATTATGTAGAAATTCATAAAAGGATACTATATCTAAAAGAGGATTCTATAAATCTCTGTGTATCTATTGAAACCTACAAATTAGTGAAAATATTTTACATGAGTAGCCCCTATAGGTCATAATCGAAAAAAGAACAATTGATAAGTTACTTCAAATATTTACATAAAATGAGAAAAATAGAGAAGGAATACAAAATTAAGCCTACATGGAAAGTGATAGAAAAATATTCCATAGTATATGGTAATATAATATGGGTCTACATGTTGTGGTCATTTTATAGAACTCCATGTGATGTGGTCTATGTTTGATGTAGGCAATGTGATAAAAACTCTACTAATAAATCTCCAGATGATTTGAGTGTTTAATGCAATGAATATCCATGAGATGTGGTAATGTGATAGATATTTGTATGATGCAAGTGTTTACTAAAATAAGCTTTATAAGGATGTGATGATGAATTTCTATTTAGCACAATTGACACTTTGAAATCTCAACCATAAATATTGTGTCACAATAAATTCCCTCATTCAATTGGTTGCATCAAAAGAGAGCATGGAATTAGAAGAAAATAGAAAAAGAAAGAATGCATACATGTAAACATCATATACTAATCATGTAAGCGTATAAATGTGTAGAGAAGGGAGATTCACTACTCCCAACTCTCTAGGACACCAAAGAGCCTAAAGGGAGCGAACTACCCTTAACTACCTCATAATACCTATTAAGTTGAATAAGATGAAAGAGATTGCAAAAATATATTAAAAATAGTTTCAGGAATAATTACAAGAAAACAACTTCAAGGACCGAAAGAGAAAATCATTAAAACTTCAAAGACAAAGGGAGAATCTCTTGGCGAAAGAATGGTAGCACAAGAGTAGGACTTTAGCATGGTTCATTGTATTCCTAGAGACACGTTGGCATGTCGTACAAATAGATAAATATGTTGAGAAAAGGTGTCTCAACTTCCAGCTTGAAGCCCCAACTCTCATGACTTGGCGAAAAATGTTTCATTTATGCCTTTACCACTTTATTGCGGCAGATATGATTGGCTTTGGCGGTACCGCAGTGATAGTCCTGGCGGTTACCGCCCTACTACGCATGGTGAGTTCACTCACCGTAGTAGCGCGGTGAAACCGCCAGCGGTGGTCTTGGCGGTTACCGCCATACCGCAGGCAATGGGTCCACTCACCGCGGTGGTCGTGGTGAGACCGCCTGCGGTTGGGTCCAGCGGTTACCACCGCACCGCAGACAGTTAAGTGACTGGCTATGGTGGTCGTGGTAAGACCACCAGCGACAAGGCTGACGATTACCCTCCTACCGTGGGGTGGTCTGGTGGCCTTCGTAGTAGCGCGGTAAGACTACCAGCGGTCTGCTAAGATGGCTACCGCCATACCACGGTTAGACCTTGTCAGTGTTGCGGTAGCGCAGTAGAGAGAAGGGCAGAGCTCGATGATAACTTGGGGTGAGCTCGGTCGAGCTCACTGCCATACCGCGAGTCGAACTCGACAGGGCTGCGGTAGTGCGGTAAGATCTCGGATGAGCTCGGAGCTCAGTCAGTCAAGCTTGACCGGTTGGACCAGAAAGTCATGAGCGACGACAAATGCAGGAAGGACATGTGGCTCAGTGTCAATGCGATAATTGGCTAAAGGCCAAATTCATATCAACAGTTATTGCAGGTCGACTTAGGGTGGCGGATAGGACCCGATTTGGGTAAATAATTTAATGCCTGAGTGGCTCGATGCAAGAATATCAACATGGGTAGATCGGTTGCGTGATTGGATGATAGATTCATGAACCTGATGGTTGGCGCTTGGTTGATAGAATTGAATGCAACTTATGACTTAAGTAAGTCGAGTACAATATTGCATGGGTAGAGTTTGTTCGAACTATATGTTAGAGATAACATTGTAACAGTGAGAGAGTTCTGGAAGTGCTGCTGTGAGCTGATCAGAGAAAATAGTATATTGTATGTAACCATTTCTATTAATGTAATACAATTGTCTTGACTTTGTATGGTGGGTTTTTTACCTGTAAAGGTTTTCCCACGTATATCTTGTGTCAATTGTGATTGCTTATTTTTGTTATCTATTTTACTGGTTGTATTCATCTCAAGTATTTTTTAGAAAGCTATTAGAACCTGTTTATGCTCTTCTCCTCTATTGTATTAGTGTTAAGGGAATGTATTCCGCACTATTGGGTCTCTAGATCCTGCCCGTTTTCCCTTCAAGTGGTATCAGAGCCTAGCCCATTATGTTATCCTTGAGAGAAAGCTTAGTTTTTTGTGCTAATACTGTTTTAGTGGGAGTCTTGCATTGTTGAAACTTGTTTCTATTTGAGATGGTGAGTACATTAGGTAGAGTAGATATTGAAAAATTTAATGGTAGCAACTTTGAGTTGTGGAAACTCAAAATGGAAGACTTGCTGGTGGATAGAGACCTTTGGATTGCAGTGTTTGGAACTAAGCCACAAAGTATGACTCAAGAGGCTTGGGATCTTGTTGATAGAAAGGCAAGAGCTCTTATAAGACTGAGTTTGGCCGATTTTGTTCTCCTGAATGTTCATGAGGAGCAGTCTACAGCTTCATTGTGGAAGAAGCTTGGTGATATTTATCAGAGAAAGTCTCTGGTAAATAAGTTATTCCTGAGGAAGAAGTTGTACTCCTTGAAGATGGATGAAGGTGCATCTGTTGCAGACCATCTGAACTCATTTAACATGAGTGTCACTCAGCAAGCGTCTGAAGGTGTAAAGACTAAGGAGGAGGATCATTGCATGCTCCTATTGTGTTCATTACCTGACAGTTGGGATCATATGGTGATGGCTATTGGAAGCAAAACCACTGCTTTCAAGATGGATGGCATGGTTGCTTTGCTCTTGTCTGAAGAAATGCAAAGGAAGTCTTCTCAGATGGCCAAAGAGGCTCTTATTGTTCAAGGTAGACCAAAGGATAAATGCAAGAAGAAAGACAAGAAGTTGAAATCCAAATTTCTAGGGAGATCGAAGTCTCTTGGTAAAAATTTCAAAGTGAGATGCTGGAACTGTGGGCAACCTGGTCATATCAGGAAGGACTACAACAAGAAGAAGAAGCAAAATGCCTCTGACAATGAATCTTCTCATAGTGATATAGACGCCTTCATTGCAGCAGCCTTAACAACTTAGGAATCGGATGATGTCTAGTTGGTTGAATTAGGTGCGTCCTTTCACATGACGTCCAATAGAGAATGGTTCTCTAAATACAAGAAGTATGATGGTGGAAAGGTGTACTTGGTAAGTGATTCAACGCTAGAGATAGTTGGTAGAGGAAGAGTCAGAATTCAATTTCTTGATGGGAGAGTCAAAGGTATTGGTGGTGTACTTCACATACCACGTCTAGCTTGAAATATTCTTTTTGTCAGTAAGGTAAATGATGTTGGTGTAGAAATTTTTTTTTCAAGTAAGGGATGTAAAATGGCTAGAGGTGCAATGGTGCTGGTTAATGGTGTTCGTACTGGCACTCTGTACAAGTTGGATGCACGTCCTATTCTTTGTAATAGTGCCTCTCTAAAGTCATGCAATGCTGAACCTATAGAGAAAGATGAAAACATTTCTCTGGTTGCAAATGCTATGGAGGTAAAACTCCCAGCTGAGAAAACTATGCTATGGAATCATAGACTTGGTCACATTGGTGAGAAAGGTTTAAAAACCTTGAAGAATAAAAACCTTGTAGAAGGGCTTGATGATTGTAACCTTGAGTTTGATTTTTTCAAACATTGTATCTATGGAAAGCAACACCGTGTTTCATTCTATTCTAGTCCTCATAAATCTTCTGGTATACTGGATTATGTTCATTCAGCTGTGTTTGGTCCAGTTAATGTTCCTTTGTTATCAAAGTATAGATATTATGTTTCTTTTATTGATGACTGTTTGAGAAGGGAATTTGTATACTTTCTTAAAAGTAAATTAGAAGTGTTCAGCCGGTTTAAAGAATTTAAATCTTTGGTAGAGAATAAGACTGGAAGAAAAATTAAATGTTTGAGGACAGACAATGACGATGAATTTTGTTTTGCAGATTTTGAAAGGTATTGCATTGATCATGGAATTAAAAGGCATAAGACAATGCCTTACACTCCACAGCAAAATGGAGTTGCTGAAAGGCTGAACATGACGCTGATGGAAAAGGCAAGGAGTATGCTGAGTGGTGCTGGTCTGGAGTAGAATTTCTAGGCTGAGGTTGTGGCTACAACATGTTATCTAATAAATCGATCTCCTTGCTCTGCTCTTGTTCATAAAATGCCTTTGGAAGCATGGTTTGGTAAGAAGCCCTCTCTGAGGCATGTCTGTGTGTTTGGCTATGAGGCATATGTTTATGTTCCAAATGAAAAGAGATCAAAATTGGATAACAAGGCTGTCAAGTATATTCTCATCGGCTATGGAGTTAGTGTGAAGGGATACAAGCTTTGGAACCCTGTTACTGAGAAGGTTCTGTACAGCAGAAGCGTGATATTTCGTGAGTTGAAACCTTTAGTAAGTGATCACCAACTTGAGACAGATCAGAGTGACAAGAAGAAGGATGCAGTTGAGATTTCCCAAACTCCAGAAAGGGAAGAGTTGCATGGTGTACTTGAGACTGGGGAGAGCTCAAGCAAGTCTGGAAGTTTTGATGATGAAGAACCACAACCTCAGCCTATTAAAAGGTCTACATGAGAAAAAAGGCAACCTAAAAGGTATGGTTTCTATATGTTAAATTCAAACTATGCCTATGCCTTAATTAGTAGCACTGATGAGCCTAGGACTATAAAAAAAGCAACCGGCATGACTGATTCAAATTCTTGGCTAGAAGCCATGAATGAAGAGATGGATTCATTGAAAAAGAATGAAACATGGGATTTGGTACCACTGCCTAAAGGGAAAAAGCCTATTGGCTGTAAGTGGATATTCAAAAATAAAATAGGCCTTGATGGCAGTGTTGAGAAGTATAAGGCAAGGTTGGTTGCAAAGGGTTTTTCTCAAATTGAGGGAATTGATTATGGAGAGATTTTTTCTCCTGTAGAAAAGCTGACATCCATCAGATTTTTATTGTCATTGGCAACTGTGTATGATTTTGAAACTGAATAGATGGATGTGAAGACAACATTTCTCCATGGTGAGCTGGAAGAAAAAATCTACATATCCTAGCCTGAGCATTTTGTTGAAAGAGGTAAACAAAATCTGGTCTGTAAGTTAAACAAATCTCTTTATGGTTGAAAGCAATCTCCTAGAATGTGGTACCAGAAATTTGACACGTTTGTGTTGTCAATTGGATTTGTGAGATCAAAATTTGATCATTGCATTTATTATAAATCTGAGAATGATCGTGTGCTTGTTATTACCCTGTATGTGGATGATATGTTATTCATTAGAAATAGCAAGACTATGATTTCTGATCTTAAATATCAGTTGTCTGCAAAGTTTGAAATGAAAGATATTGGTGTAGCAAGGTACATTCTTGGAATGGAGATAACCAGGGACAAAACAAATAGAAAGCTTTGGGTTAGTCAGAGTAAGTATGTGAAAACAGTTCTGGAGAGATTTATCATGGATGATTGCAAGCAGCTTGTTGTTCCAATCATGCATGCAATTAAGTTGTTTGTTGAAGACTGTCCAAATTCTGCTACTAAGATGGAGGACATGACTAGTGTGCCTTATGCAAGTGTTATTGCTAGTTTGATGTGTGCTATGGTTTGCACAAGACCAGACATTGCCCAAGCAATGGGAGTTTTTAAGCCGATTTATGGAAAATTCGGGAAGATCACATTGAGATGTTGTGAAGAGAGTATTTAGGTATTTGGAGGTGATTCAGACTACGCCCTGTGTGTACCATGGCAGTTTGGTTGCACCACAGAGGGCTCTCAACATTCATGGGTATGTTGATTCAGATTGGGTAGGGGACATTGACAGCAAGTGATCCACCAGTGGATACACTTTCATGCTTAATGGTGAAGCAATCAGTTGGATGAGCAAGCGATAGGCTGTAGTTGCTTTATCCACAATAGAGGAAGAGTACATGGCTGCAACTCATGCCTGTAAGGAAGTTGTTTGGCTGAGGCGTTTATGTTTAGACATTGGATTTAATGCTGGGCAGATTTCAATCTACTATGATAGTCACAATGCCATTTTTTTGGCAAAGAATCTGACCTTTCATGCTAGGACCAAGCACATTGATGTGCAGTATCACTTTGTGAGGGATATGGTTGAAGATGGCAAGGTCAGTCTAAAAAAGGTGGAAACCTTGAAGAATGTTACAAACGCCTTAACAAAGCCAGTTAGCATAGACAAGTTTAGATGGTGCACAAAATCAACGGGCCTTGGGGCCTATGATAGACAATATTTTTTTCGAAGCCATGGGGAAAGCTGGAAGTGTTCGCCAAGTGGGAGCTTTTTGAGAAAATGTGTCTCAACTTCCAGCTTGAAGCCCCAGCTTTCATGACTTGGCCAAAAATGTTTCATTTCTTCCTTTATCGCTTTACCGTGGCGGCTATGACTGGCTTTGGCGGTACCGCGGTGATAGTCCTAGCGGTTACCGTCTTACTGTGCATGGTGAGTTCACTCACGACACTAGCGCGGTGAGACCACCAGCGGTGGTCTTGGTGGTTACCGCCATACCATAGGTGGTGGGTCCACTCACCGCAGTGGCCGTGGTAAGACCGCTTGCGGTTGGGTCCAACGGTTATCGCCGCACCGCTGATAGTTAAGTGACTGACCACGGTGGCCACAGTAAGACCGCCAGTGGCAAGGCTGACTGTTATTGCCCTACCGCGGGGTGGCCTGGCAGCCTCCACGGTAGTGTGGTAAGATTGCCTGCGGTCTGCCAAGAAAGCTACCACCATACCACGATTAGACCTTTTCAGTGTTGCGGTAGTGTGGTAGAGAGAAGGGCAAAGCTCGATGATGACTTGGGGGGAGCTCGGTCAAGCTCACCACCATATCGCAAGTCGAACTTGGCAGGGCTGGGGTAGTGCGGTAAGAGCTCGGACGAGCTCAGAGCTCGGTCAACTGAGCTTGACGGGTTGGACCAGAAATTCATGAGCGACAGTGAATGCAGGAAGGACACGTGGCTCAGTGTCAGTGCGATAATTAGCTAAAGGCCAAAGTCGTAACAACAGTTATTGCAGGTCGACTCAGGGTGGCGAATAGGATCCGATTTGGGTAAAGAAGTTAATGCCTGAGTGGCTCAATGTAGGAATATCGACATGGGCAGATCAGTTGTGTGATTGGATGACAGATTCATGAACCTGATGGTCGGTGCTTGGTTGATATAATTGAATGCAACGTATGACTTAAGTAAGTCGAGTACAATATTGCATGGGTAGAGTTTGTTCGAACTATATGTTAGAGATAACATTATAACAGTGAGAGAGTTCTAGAAGTGTTGTTGTGAGCTGATCAGAGAAGACTGTATATTGTATGTAACCATTTTTGTTACTGTAATACAATTGTCTTGACTTTGTGTGGTGGGTTTTTTACCTATAAAGGTTTTCCCACGTATATATTGTGTGAACTATGATTGCTTATTTCTGTTATCTATTTTATTGGTTGTATTCATCTCAAGTAGTTTTTAGGAAGTTATTAAAACCTGTTTATGCTATTCTCCTCTGTTGTATTAGTGTTAAGGGAATGTATTCCACACTATTGGGTCTCTAGATCCTACCCATTTTCCCTTCAAAATAGACCATCAACTAGGAATCAAAAGGATCTGCTAACTATCTAAAACTTGAGGCTTGGTTAACTTGCTAATTTAACAAAGAGAAAGAATACAGATAAATGATAAGGATGACAATATACCAGCTTACAAGAGGTCATGCGCTTCAAAGCCTCCTGCAAACGTCCACGTGAGAAACCTGCACATAAGGAGAATGAGGAAAAATATTGAGGCTTGCCTCAATCGAACCCCCATTTTAGTGTTCCCATCTCCATGAACAACTAGATAGATAGAGAGAATAATAGACACAACAGTGATAAAGAACCTGTATCATGAAATAGACACCAAAGTGATAAAAGAAAACCCTGCTACGGAGGTGAACCCGTATCACACAATATTGAAACTATAGATACTATGATAGAAATTTGACAAGAAGAAAGAGATTGTTACCAATAGTCTATGGCTCCCTCTTGGCTTGATAGACATGACGTTGAGCACTCACAAGAGAGCTTTGGCTCTTGGTGAGACTTTTATCCGATAGAGCTTCGCTATAGAAACATGATATATAGAAGAGAAGAGAAAGAAGAGTAGGTTGGAGAGAGTGAAAAGATGAATTTTCTTTAGCTACATGGGTGAGAAGAGTTGTTATACTCCTGGAATCCTACCACAATGACACGTGTTATAGGCCAAGACTTCCAAGATTCCTCATTTGAACTCATAAAAGTACATGGATGCTAGCACACCATGCAAATGTTCATGCATTGCGTAGGTGCTCAACTCATTGTTTCATGAGAAATGAGGTGGCAAACTGTGATTGCTTCATCATTGGTCCTTATGGAGTTGAAATCACAAAATTTTGAATCATAAGTTTTTTTTTTCATAAATGCAGCTAGGCACCATAAATGTGGGGGTCAAGTGTGCAAATGTGAAATTGCCATGGGGTGCAATTTTATGACGTTACATTTTCGCCCACTTTAGTGAGGTAATTTTTAAGAAAAATTAGCTACACTAAAGTAAAAAAGAGAATATTAGAGAAAACTCAAAATTTTGATTTTTTTTTATGGATTTGCATTCCAAAAAGGATATTGTAGAGGTCATAGAGGTCGAGCAAATGGGTACAAATGATGGCCCTAGTGATCAATCTCAGCAAGAAACCACAACATCTAACGTGAAGTTTCATTCTACAAAACTTAAATTTAGGTCAACTCAAAAATCGGAATAAGCTACCAAGGCGAGAAGAATGCTCAAGAAAAATATAGTGGTTCAGAAGAAAAATATGATAAAGAGGTGAGTATATGCCCCCTCCTAGTTTTACCCCCAGCTAGGTAGGGTAAAAATAGGAAAAATGATAAGACCACGATCACTGGGAAAAATGGGTCCTTGGGGACCTATATATACCTAGGTGGGCCCCTAGAAGGGTCATTTGCACTATTCATCACAAGTGATTTGTTGACTTTTGTGAGATAAAATTCAAAAAAATGCCTCGTATACAAGAGTTTGAGGAGCCTAAGATCGAGCAGCTATGCTGAGCGGTGATTGAGGGAGACAAGGTTGATGACGTGAGTCTAAATCATCCCTCATTTTGTTTTTTTATAGATTTTTTTGTAGTCTTTTCCAATTTTCATAGTGTAGGCATCTCGATAGTACAAAGGCATCCAACCAGTGCACTGGCATCCCACCAGTGTGCTATCAGCCTTTGGCCGCACTAGCATATGCTAGATGTGCTATCGTCTAAGTAGCATTAATGGTGGACGACCTCGGAAAAAAGAACATCACATACATCTAAGCAGTGTACCTGCATCCAAGAGGCCATTTTTAGAAAAAAAATTGATGTAGAAGTTAAAATATTGTAGATGTAGATGGAGCTGACTTAAATATTTTTGGTGTTTTGTGGGACTATCCTAAGATGGATGATCATAGAGGTGGGTGTGTTCTCAGGATGCTACATGACCAGGTAACACTTATGCACCCTGAGGACTAGGAGCATTTGCGGTGGGTAGGCCTATGGTGGGTCTTCACAATGCCAAAGATGATGTACCATGACTGTATGTTGATGGCATTGATGGAGCACTAAGACTCTACCACCTCCACCTTCCACTTATCGATAGGCGAGATGACTATCACTTTGGAGGGCATTTATAGTATCACCAACCTATCCATCCATGGATGACAGATGGTGCTAGATGAGATACACTCGACCTAGGAGAGATTTGAGGGCTTGTAGTTCTGCACAGGGTGCACAAACCCTGGTGACGACACCAACCACATCTACATCTATTGGTTCTAGCATGGTCGAGTGGCAGTCCCTTTGTTGAGGAGGGTGATAGTAGTTACTATTTCCCTCTGAGAGACCATGAACGAGAAATTCTATCACCTTCATGGGGGCCTCATCCATACGATGAGAGAGATGGAGGAGAAGTGAACCATTTTTGCTAGGGGTTGCAATATGCTCACACACCTATAGCATGAGTTGGGTAGGTTTGTGCATTATGAGTACTCTATTCTTACCACTTGCATGCTTGTACAAGTGTGGGCCTTTGCACACATTACTTGGACCCACCAGTTGGGTATCCTTGGAGGATAGTCGTCGGTACACCAATGGAGGTATGAAGACCTCCAATTTTAGATATTATAGTTTGATAGCCTTTAGTCGGACCAGATCAGATGGTGACCATACAAAGGCATGCAGTGGATCTCAAGCCAAAGGTTAGCTATGGAGCATGTAACACGATCGATTTATGGTCAATCACACCTATTTTGTCATCATGACCTATTACTAGCACAAGGTCATGTAGCGGTTAGGGATCCTATAGACTATTCCCCTGACACCCCCATCATACACACAAGCAATTAGGAGCACACTGAGGTCAGGCAATTATCGGTGTCTAACTATAGCAAACATCATTGTCAGCGATGACATGTCAAACAATGATGATCGACCCATGATGCTAGCAGTGGATGATGTAGGGGTCATCGTAGGCTTGAAGATCTGGTGGCTAAGGCATGGTCCCGCTCTAATTTTCTTGGCAGATGCCCCTAGAGGTAATTTTGATGTTCGAGAGCATGCACCACTAGGAGAAGGAGGAGATAGAGGTTGTGGTGATGATCAGTAGGGAGAGGTGGCAGGTGGAGTGACACAGAGGATGAGGCAGCAGTGGAGGCTCTCATCTCCTCCAATTATCATCCCAATTTCAATGAAACCACCATCAATAACCATCGACCCTATCACATCAGTAGAAACAGTGGGCGCAAGAGGCACAAGTCCTAGCATTGCTTCTCCCCCTGATCCACACTAGTAGGTCGGGGATCCAAGTACTGGAGTTATTTATGTTATTTTCCTTCTCATATATGTTTACACATGTTTATGATTTGATATATCATGCGGTATTGATGGGTCTACTACTCTATGGTTGAAGTGGGTACACAAGAGTGGACTGTATTTATTGCATAGTGCATCTTAGATGTGTCCCTGATCATGCGATTCCAAGGGAGTGTCCTAGATGCATATAGGCCAGTCTTAGTGGGGCGACACGTCTACTTACTTGAGCATGTTGTACACCTATAGATAGATTACAAGGAGCTGCAAGTGGAGGCAATGCAGAGGACTGCCGATGTCACCACTCTTACAAGTAGAGGGATCAGTAGTCGAAAAAGATGTGGACTACACTCACTAAGCGAGACCAAGCGAGGATGAGAGCAGAAAGTGTCGAGAGGGCAGGTGATGCTCTACAGAGTCAACTCGATGACCTCGATGGGCAAGCAACAACTATGAGGCTGGCTATAGATCCATAACTATAGGAGGACCTGAGATGTGCACAACTGGAGATAGCCAAGCTACAAGGCGAGATCTGACAATTATGGGTGAGCATGTCAGTCTCGCGATCACATAGATCACACTCCGCCTCCTCCATCCAACCCAAACCGTGATCACCACCAGTACTAGAGGGCTCGGGGAGCCATACACCCAAGGGCTAGATGCCCATTTTGATATTTGCCATTTTGTATACTGATGATATTTATATTGTACAACCTTATTTTTTATGTATAGACATACACATATACACTTTCACCACTCATTTTTTTTTGTTATAGTGGTGTGATAAATGTACATGATATACATTTGATATATATATATATAATGAGATTTTGATTCCAACATCATGGTATTCATTTTATGTGTATGCTTTTACTTTCATGTATGATTATGTGATGGATGTTATACTTATGGATGTATGTTTAGCTTAGATGCTATCACTATCTAATAAACACATGGATGTATGTTAATTAAATACAATGATGATCTAATTGCCTAACCAAAAGATGTAATCAAATACAATGCATAGACACATAGCATAATAAAACACATGTATGTATGTAATTCATAATTAAAGAAATTAACCCCCCCCACACACACATGTTTACATCATAACACAAACTAAAATAATATGTTAATGAAGGAATGTCATAGTATAACAAACTGCAATCCGCAAGGGAAGAGCATCACACACATGACACATAGACATTATGCATAGTATTGATGGAGATGCATCACATCGATAGGTTCTTTTAGAGGTGTTTTATCCATAGATGACAATCCATAAGCACCAGAACCATACAAAAATATGACAATGTAAGGGTCTAACCAGTTAGGGCTGAACTTCCCTTTCTAGTTAGGCAACGCATTTACATTTATTTGATTCTCATAGAGAATCGGGTCACCTACCTTGAAAGTCCTAGGAAGAACACCCTAATTGTAGTGTTTAGAAAGTGATTTTTGGTATGCTTGAAGGTGCTCAAGGGCTTGCAATCAGTGCTCATCGAACAACTCAAGTTGATGAAAATGATTAACACATTAAATTTCATCATCAATTAACCCTTTAAGGGAAACTCGCAAAGATGGAATTTCCAACTCTAAAGGCATGATAGCCTCGACACCATACACAAGGTTATATAGCATTATGCCAATCATCGTACGAACACTCATGTGATAGGCCCACAAGGTGTATGTTAATTGAGTATGCCAATCTTTACCATGTTTGTTTACTATTTTTCAGAGAATGAGCTCAAGATTTTTATTAGATGCTTAAGCTTGGCCATTAGACTGAGGATAGTATGTTGTAGAAAATTGATGTTGAATGTGAAACTTCTCCAGGAATTTCTTCACCTCTTTTTTATTAAATGGATTACCATTATCAAAAATAAGGGTGGAAGGCAATCCAAAGCGAGCAATGATGTTGTTTAGAAGAAAGCTACAGATGCCGTCAACATTTGTGGATCGAAGTGGAATAGCTTTGACCCATTTTTCAAATTAATCTATAGTGGTGATGATGAAGAAAGGTCCTTTGGAAGAAGGAGGTGATATTTTACCAATGATATCCAATCCCCATTTTGTTAATGTCCAAGGAGAGGTCTAGTTTTAAAGCTCTTAAGTAGGAGCATGAATGAGATGGTTATAGTGTTGACATTGCAGACACTTCTTGACAAAGGAAAAGGAGTCTTGCTCCTTTGTTTTCCAAAAGTATCCCATGTGAATCAATGTGTGCTTCCTTAAGGGCAAGGGGTATTTATAATTTAGTAGACATCGAAGAAGAGAACCATTATGAGACTTTCGATAAATAACATTCGACAATATAATGTATCGAACTGAAAATTTTCATATTCAAGTGCAGACATTTTTTATCACATCGTTAGGAAAATTTCCAGTCTTCATATCATTATAAATGTTAGAATACTATTCCTTTGATTGCAACGTCATGGTGTTCATTTTATGTGTATGCATATTTTCTAGAATTTTCTCCAAGTATTCTTTATTCGGCTTATCTCTATTTCATATTCTACTCAATTACATAGAAATCTTGGCACCTAGAAATATTCTATTTACATGATTTGACTTTATTTGATTTTTTTACATACACTGAGGTTATTATTATTTCATTTGAGGAGGTATCATAGATTTTTTTGTTCATCCTTTTAGGGTAATCCTAGAAAAAGACAATTATGTGTCCTAGAAAAATGACATCCTAACACATCTTAGGTGCCATAATCTTTTTCCTTATCTTTATGGACTCATACCTAAACTAGAAAAAATAAGGAGTAGATCAGCATGGGTTAACATCTTGACACTATGTGTGTTGTATGGGACATTGATTGTTCCCACACACTTTGGAATAGACTTTGTGAGATCCATGGACACCCTCATATATCTCCATTCCTAAAGGATCTTAATGTAGATTGTCTCATCTCCTTTTATGATGATACTTTAGAGGAGCTTGAGTATATCACAAGTCTTACATGTTTTGATGGTTCAAGGACTTGTCTCCTTATTTTCACTCTTAATATTGAGACACAATATTCATATTCTATTGTTGTTGCTCAAACTAGTATCACCACATCCATGGCCCCTATTGATTTAGTATAGTAGTTTATACTTCCTCTTCCAGGCATAACTATTTGGGACTCATATCTATTAGACATAAAATCCTTATTTGTGGAGTCTCATATTACAGATTTGGAGGACTATTTTGAGGAAATTCATCTTCTTTTTCATGTCAACCACATCATCATTTTCAACCCATCATCATCTTTTTATCTTGTTCTAAATTTGTCTTCACAAGTTTATGGATTGACATCATCTTATTTTGACATGTGGATATTTCAGCAGTTTTCAAATGCACACCTCATTTGGATTTGGATTCCCTATTCATTCAACTTGTGGGAATGGATTCTTGAATCACCAATGGATATGCTTCTTCCTAAGGGGAGAAATGTTGTTTGTAGGTAATGGATTGTATTTTATCTTCAAGATTTCATCATTTTCACAAGAGCTACTTCTTTATGGGGGGATTCATATCCTCATTTTATCCCTCCTATTGGGGGGACATCTATTGTACTTGCATAAAAAAATTAGTTCATGGGGTGATATCTAGTCCTTCTTTCCTTCTCTCACTAGTATGTGTTTATTTCATTTTCTCTTTGGAGAGGATTTTTCCCATGCATTCTTATTTTCTCTAGTTATGAGAGATTTATTTTTTCATACATGGGTAACTCAGTAGTTCCTATAGTCAAGATCCATCCATGCATCCATTCTTGCATTCATCATTAGATTTTTAGCTTCTCCCAAAGTTAAACTTAAGGGGGGTGTTAGATTAAATAGGATAATAACCTAGGTAACTAATTAATTAAATATTAGGTCTTTTTTAACTTCATTTTACTTAAGCTAAAATTAGAAGTGCATTTTTCTATATTTAGGTCATGTTGTCTCACAACATAGGATGAGGAAACTTGTCATGATTTATTATAATACTAACTTAGGGCTTCATTTAGGGTTATTTTTTCTTGTATAAGCATTAATTATTGTACATTGTAATCATCCAATCTAATTATCAATTAAATATAGATTCATATCATGATGTTTTTCTAGATTAAATCTATTCTCAAGGTTGCATAACATAATCATGGTTTTTTCTCTCTATTTGTGATAGGAATTTTTGTTGCAAGTGATTTCAGGTGATTTCCAAGAGTTATGGGGTTCACTAGTAACTCAAATACATTTTACTCACCTATAAGGCCTCAAATTCTTGCTTAGAAAATTATATTTTCAACTTGAACCCTCCATTATCATTTTTCTCACCTACAATACTCAAAAGATTCAATCATTGACTCAAACCCTATCAATATTTATGTGGTTGTACATTTAAAAATCATGTTATTTTAGCTAATAAGCCTTATTTGGATTAACCATTTCTCTTATGAAGTTTCATGTTGTTAAATTAACATATTTGACATGAAACTTGAGGCTACATGTTGAAATTTTATGATTTTAGTTACCAAGCCTCACTAAAAGGATATAGGGGTACAAAATATGCTTCCTACACTAATCTATGAGAGGAGGTATATATGAAAATAAATTGCATCATTATTGTTACAATAAAATAAAAATAAAATAATTATAACATAACTAGATATTTGGAGTAACTATAGAAGGATAACAATGCCTACAAAAATCACTATCAAAACCTCCATCTCAAGCACCTAATAAATAAGAAAAATAATATATAAAACCAAAAAATGGTAATTATGAAGTCATGAGCTAAAACCACCCAAAATATAGTGCCCAAATCCTTAAATCAAAAAACAACACCCAAATTCCATGATAAGTCCATAGGCTAAAATAGCATATTCCTTCCACCTACCATAAGCTCGTTATAATTCACTCGCCAACTTTGTCTCTCAATTGTGACTCCATTATCCCCATTGAAATGCGCCTTATGATTTGTCACAACATAGACCATAATTTGGTCAAGTAGTGTGACTCCCTGACAACTCTTTTGTGTCAAATATTTTTATATTTCAAAAGTGGGAGGCCCATTTTTTGGAGGGCGTGAGTTTTGAACCAAAAGGCCAATGGATCCTTTTTCAAAATTATAGATCATAAAAAATCTACATATCAAACATCCAAGAATTCATACCAAACAACCTTAGAATATTTATTATGGCAAAAGATGACCTCTATAGCCAATTTTTTTTTCTATTTTATAACATGAAAATTATATTTTAACATTAAGAGCAAGGTTGAAACACCTTTCCTAGCACTGATATGGCTCTTCCTTTTTCCTTAACAAACCTCACTTGGTTACTTGAGATATATGGCATGTGACTTGACCTTATAAATTGAAAGCTTTATCATTTTGGCTATCAAGCCTCAAGTGATTGATTAAAAGTATTGACATGCCCTTGACCTACGAAAAATAAATTTAAAACCTTATCATTTGACTTACCAAGCTTCATATGCTATTTAACCCTAATCTATATTTTAGAAGCTGATTGTTTTACCCTTTTACTTAAATACTAGATACATACAAACTATTTATTGTTCTTGTAATCTATATTTCAATAAATATTCTTCACTGCTTTTAAAAGTGTAAATCATCAACTATTTAAGCTAAGAATACCACACAAACATAAACTAATGGAGAAGAATAATAAATCAGTTTCTCTAACATATCTTGCTTTAACAATTAAATTTGATTTTATATATATAATAATAAATCAGTTTCTCTAACATTTCTTGCTTTAACAATTATTTGATTATATATATATATATATATAATGATAGTGGATGAGGAGTTATACCGTGTCTTGCCTAATTCTTCAAACGTCTTTATTTAGAGAGATAAATATTTGAAAAATTCACACATACAAATAGGGAGAGATAGACATTTGAAGAATTAGACAAGACACGCTATAACTCTCCATCCACTAGTTAATTGACAATTACCTAACCTATAATCAAATCATAAACCCTCAGAAATTCAATTGTGAATTAAATGATAGACAAATACTTAACACCAATTGTACCTATAGTAATTAAATGTTCTTTTAAATAAAATATTATTTAGTGAAGTACTTTGAACTTTCAAAGTCATCAATCCAGTGAATACTGAATTGTGATAATGGACTAAAATATTAAAAAAAACGAATAGAATCAAAATAATATTCAAGCCCAGCCTAAACAACATCATATCAAGTATATTAAAAAGACATACAAATAAATCCAAACCAAAAAATTGACATTTTAGACATTAAGACGAATAGCAAACCATTCATTTTTATTTTTCATTTTTCTTGGACATGTGAATGGCCTAATCTCCTCTTCGTTTATATAGTCATTCAATTCAAACGATTTAATTTGTCTATAAGGTAACTTAAGTTACGTAGCAATTGGGCATTTTGCTTGTCATCTCTCTCAAAAGTCCAGTTATAAACATCATCATGTCACTTCCTTCCAGCAAAATCCTGTCATTTCCCCACAGCAAAGAAAATCTCCATAATCATGCACACGCAACATATTAAAAATATTCCAATTCATTGACTTTCATTCATGATAAAATCGAATAGGACGGCCGACTACTGGGCAACATTGCTATCGTAGTAGCAAAACCAGCCATGGTCATAAAAACAAATCAATCTTTGATTTAAAAAACAGGATTTTGCAGTTAACATCAAGAATTCAATAAACCAGAGTTTCTGTACACGATTTGAAGTATGACAAGTGGTCATCATGCAGAAATTACAGCCAAACATATTAGGTGCTTTCTGAATTAGCTGTTACTGAGATCTGTAAGCTCAGCAATACATATTTCACCTTTACATTTATGAAACCTGATTTAAATCTTCTTTCTTGGTGATTAATGGGTATTTTCATTTTGGAACTTCATCATTAAGAGAAATATATGTATCAATGTGACAGACGTATCTGCTCTGTCTTTTCAATCAGTTAATGCTATACTCCGACCAGATGTCCAGGGAAAATTAATTAAGACACTGTTTGGTAGGTTGTTCTTGGCATTTGTCATACACCCTTCTGTAAAGTTAATAAATTTTGGACTTTAAGGAGATTTCAGTCTTTAAAGTCAATCTAATTACATCTAAATAAATGACATTACTATGCTAGTTACAGAGACAGCTCTGCAGATAATTTCATAAGCTTATGAAACTTTCATTTTGCCAAGAAGTAACAGCCCACAGATTATTTGATAATTGGGGTTTTAGGGTGCCATTTGTTTAAGCTTTACCCTGTAGGCTAGGCTGGATTTTTTTAGCCAAATGATGTCAACAATGGTGGTAATGTTAGAATGGATTGAAAAGATTGTTGCCAAACACAGAGCACCGTCAAACATGGAAGGAATATTTTTTTGTTACTGTCTGCAACAATTCCAGGAGTATCTTTCCAAAACTGTGGGCTATCAGATTCTGTTTCTCGACCATTAAGAAATTATAATTATAGAACTGCTTTCTGCCGAAATGGAAAGAGATTTATTTTCATCAAAGTTACCCAATTAGTGTATGATTCACCAACAACAACAACTGTAGGAAAAACTTAACAATAATAACAGTTAATACATGTGCAGGAATACTTCTTGCAATTGGAGCTGCCACAATGACAATGAGTTCATTTTTGTCACAATGTCAATGAGTCCATTTTTGTCATGTTAGAGAAAATTTCATTTTTAGTATGATGATGGATCATGGAGTATGATCTGAAATGTTGAAAGATCATAGAGTATGATTTGATGATGAAAAAAAATTGTATAATTGAATCCAGAAATATTATCAAACTTATATTAGGAACCATAAAAATTTCATGTTTTTAATTCATTCTTGACAACTTTTACTTCTAAAGTCTCAAACAAATTCCACTATAACCATGTCAACCATTCCAGTTCCTTCAAACAAATTCCACTATAGCAAATTTATGAACATAATACATGTTGGAATCTAATTGCCCATCATGTGAAGCCTGAAGGCGCAAGATTGGTTAAATGGTTAAAGTGGCTGTTGATTTATTGGTAAGAATGTTTGGTGACCTGTTGGAGCTCAAAGTCTGTAACAATGACAATGAGCTTATTTCATTATGTTTGAGGAGGCTTCATTATTGATATGATGATAGATCATGGAGTATGTTCTGAAACATTGATGATGAAAAAAATTGTATGATTGAATCCAGAAATATTATCAAGCTTATATTAGGAACCATGAAAATTTCATGTTTTTAATTCATTCTTGACAACTTTACTTCTATAGTCTCAAACAAATTCCACTATAACCATGTCAACCATTCCAGTTCCTTCAAACAAATTCCACTATAGCAAATTTCTGAACATAATACATGTTGGAATCTAATTGCCCATCATGTGAAGCCTGAAGGCGCAAGATTGGTTAAATGGTTAAAGTGGCTGTTGATTTATTGGTAAGAATTCTTGGTGACCTGTTGGAGCTCGAAGTCTGTAACAATGACAATGAGCTTATTTCATTATGTTTGAGGAGGCTTCATTATTGATATGATGATAGATCATGGAGTATGTTCTGAAACATTGATGATGAAAAAAATTTGAATAATTAAATCCAGAAATATTATCAAGCTTATATTATGAATTGAAAAAATCCCATATTTATAATCTATTCTTGATAACTTCTAATGTCTGAAACAAATTCCTTTATAACCATGTCAACCATTCTAAGCCCTTCAAACACATTATAGTACATTTCTATGCATAATATGATGAAATCTAAATCTGAAGACTCAAAATTGATTAAATGATTAAAGTAGCTGTTGATTTCTTGATAAGAATGTTTGATTTAAAAAGAATTAATCAGAGATCATCAATGTTTAAATGGAGAATTGAATTTAAATTTCTCAGTCCTTGACATCAAACCAAAAAATAATTGATAACTTGTACACCCAATACGTAAGAACTACAAAAGTACAGATGTTTATCATCCCAGAAAAAAGTGATTCAATGAAAATAGCTCTTTATTTTAAGAGGTCAACTACATATACGGTATTGGGTGACGATGAATCATCCTTAGGAGATCAAACGTTTTCTCATATGTCTTCTCATCCCATATGAGAAAACCATCTTGTCTGTTTTATACGATGGCGGTACCTCCTGCTTACTGCAGAGCCAGCAGTGGTCCCCGTTCTTACCCGACCCTACGCGGTCCACCGGCGGACGGGAGTCGATTCTTGGTTCGACCCAGTTGAGGATCACTTTAAGAAGTTGGGTACCTGTTCTTGTCCTTCGCCATCGATACCGATGGATCGTATCAGATATTATTCTCTTCAATCAACTGGAAATAAGGATATATAATGCTATCAAATCTCTATGGAGAATATGCGAGATTATTGTCTCAAATTTCTATGGAGAATATGCGAGATTATTATCTCAAATTTCTATATTGGAAATCACGTCGAAATTTTATGAATCTAATTATCTGAGCAAATGAGTAGTATAACTAAAGGATAAATATATAAACACTGCAAAATCCTTGCTTTTGTATACCAAACCCACAAATCTTTTATAAAATAATTTACATAAAGCTGCAGTTCATGCATATATGTATGATCTATTGAGATACACACATCGTGCAGACAGGGAAAAAGAAAATGTACAGTAATTTATGATACCATATTGAGCATGATGATTAATATACATAATCGAAGAAGCCCAGATTACAAAGACAAACTGGATAACATGCCCATGGGGCTTCATACCAGGAACTTGCTCTTATGACATACATATCTGTATATTTCAAACACTCATTCTCTATTCAGAGCACCATGCTCTATATGGTATAACTCTGCAACAACAATAAAGCAGAGGGGTTCCACAGAGGGAGAATAAACTCATGATAAACAGTAATAATAAAATCCAGAGCAGCTCTCCATCCAGAAGAAGAAACCCAACCTAACAATGCCTGTTGCCATTGATAAAATGGTTGTAGCTTCTGCATCTGGATTATTCCATGCATTTCCTTATAGTAATAATAGTAATTTCAGTTATGCAAAGGATTAGGACCTGTGGGCACCTGCCTCTTTCGAACTCCATATATGGGATCAACTTCTTCTGTTGAACGACTGCAATGTTCTTGGTAACAATTCTTCATAGTTTCAGGCGAACGTGCAGGCTTAAAACTATACACTTCATGGATGTTTTCTCTCAGTAATCTGTTGGCTTCCATGGAAGATAACAATGTGAACACAAGTAAGAAACGGAAGACACCGATCAAATAACTTGCCCTTGCCCTCATCTTATCACAGACGACTCACTGGACACCTAAAACATGAACCCACTTGTGTGCATTTTGTAATGGAAATTCCAAGATTATAAAGAAGGAGATAGCCGTTGACTCATACAGTAGCAGATTCTTGGGAGTTTCGTAATAGAATTTGCTTTTTCTCTTTTTAACTTGTTGAAAATTCTTTCCACTGTAATTCGAAATCTTGTAAGGCTTGGCTGTGGTTATTCGAATAAGAGAAATTACTTTGTAAGAATGGTGGTGGGTCACATAGTTGAAGAATGAGCTCCTTTCTATGAAGCTCCAATGATTTATTGCTCCAACTTCCTTGAGCTACAAGAGTGGCGAACAAGGATAGGTGGCGAACAAGTATAGGTGGGGATCTTGAAATTGTCTCCTTTAAGGAACCAATTGATTTCTTCAGACAAAAGAAATGACCCATCTCTACCTACATTTATTATTGATTCTATGTAGGCCACAAAATCAAGACTTTAAGATTAGCCTTAGACTTTCAGGGTTATCTTACCTGGATTAGAAAGCTTGACCTGAATATATCATAGACATGTTATAGTCATCCCCACGTTATAAATGTTCTTCCGATATAAACCCATGTAACTTATTCTCAACTTACAAAGAAATATGGGGCACAAAAGCAACAGCTTGGAAAATGCAACCAGCCCACGGAAGGAATAGCAAAGAGACTCCAACAAGAGATCATGTGGGATGCAATATTAAGATGTCATAAATCAATATTGAACTAGATTCATTGTATTATACGAGTAACAATAAAGAAGATAGAAAGCATACGAGTTTCTTTTCCTTATTTGCGATAAAACAAGCTTACTTATGTATTCATCTGTCTAGGCTCTAAATTAGAGAGATTGTTCATTAAATGACTCTAAACTATTTTTAACTTCAGTTGGTAATAATAGTGAACAATGAAATTAAGAGATATTGTTCATTATATGACTCTAAACTATTTTTAATTTCAATTGTTAATAATAGTGAACAATGAAATTAGTTTACTGAAGATTTAAACTGGTTCATGAGATTGTTAAAAATATAATAAAAATAAGAATATAAAAATTGTAAGGATAATTTTGACAAATTTAAAAGAATAAAAATAAAAATAGAAATGTTGAAGAGAAAAATCTTATATTCAATGTCTCAAATCTTATTATTATGTGTAGGCTTATCATAACCATTGTGCACGTTCATAATTAACTAATAATCATCTACAATAAACTTGTATGATTTCGAAAAAAATGTATGAGAAGCATACGATTTAAGGATAATATAATGTGTTGTTGTCATTATGTATCGGTTTGCAGTCAAAGCATATTTGATTGTGAATTTATGTGTTAGTTATGTTGACCATCATATCTATAATCACATGATGAAATAACTTCTAACACAATCATGAAGATGAAACAAGGTGAATAAAAGAAACAATCCTCTAAATTTAAAATATTATGAAAAAAATATTAAAAAATATCTACTATAATGTGAACAAGTTTAACTTTTAGTGGGATTAATTTCAATATAATGTTTTGATGAAGAGAGAGTGGTCGTGCAAACTAGTATAAACTTGGGCCCTTGTTATATTTCTAGTAGTCTTCTAGTGTGAATTTTAATGTTTCCATTTAAAAAAATATATTATTTGGAGGGACAAACTCTAATTAGAACAATTTGGGTGCTTCCATTTCAAAGAAGCTACTATTTGGAGGGAGGTTCCCACAATACTTTGCTATTACTTAAAATTATTTTGCTAAATGTGGAACTATATTGTAAATCTTCATTATATGTTTAAACCCCTCATTGAATTTCTTACCTTTTTCATTCCCAATAAATTTATGTTATAACAATTTGGGTGCTTCCCATTCAAAGAAGCTATTATTTGAAGGAAGTTGGACAAGGGACTTTGTCATTTCTCACAATTATATTTTTAAATATACACACTCCAAATTTTTAATAATTTTTAAAGTGGTAAAAAGATAGGGATTAAATCTAAGACCACCTACTTTTAATAGGGCCTATGTACCAATCAACCTATCACCTCATTCATTTATAAAAGTGGTAAACAATGGATGTATTTTATTTTTATTTTTAAATGGTTTTAATTGATGAAGTGATTGCACATTAAGAAAGGTAATTTAAAATTGTGGTAGTATACTTCAATATTAGATGCATATCATATTATTATTACATACAAATGTGGAGGGAATCTTCTTATAATATGGAGTAATTTTATTTTCTTCCATATTTTTTGAATTATTGATGATTTGACAAATACAATAAAATTAATATTATATTATAAATGAACCAATGCATTGGAAACCATTTTGAAATATTTGACATAAGCCATACATAGTTGATGGAGGAAAGTTTTATTCCTCTTAGGTATAGAATTTGCCAACCATTTCAAAATGGGAAAAGAACAAATAGTGGTACGATAGTTTGTGAAGGTTTAACAAGTTATTAGGGGGATAATTATGTGGCAAAAAACTCTTTATAAATGTATAAATCATTGAGTAAATTATTTATTAATAACTTATTCTAATTATAGATTATTTCTTAATTAGTTAGGATTAATAATAATGAAATAAATGTTTGAGTATAAATAAAAAATAACATTGCTTATCTTAAATGTTGATGAAGGTTAATCCCAAGAATTAATTTGATAATTTATCATAGTATTATTTGATTTTAGGAAATTGTGTTTCTATAAGTAAATATTTCATTTGATGTTTTGATTCAAGTCTGCAATCATGAAAGTGACCTTTATAATCGAGATCTAAACCCTACATGTGGATTTGAACTTGGTTTACAAATTTAATTGTTTACTTTTTCCATTTGAAACTTGTTCACCTCAACATCTACAACCTTTTATGTGCAAAGGGTTGATGCTAAAAAAACCATTTTAGAGCTTGGTAAGTTAGGATTATTCACCTTTGGACACACTCCTCTTACTAATTTAGCATCTTGGGGAAAATGATAAAAGACAACAAGAAAACATGCAATGCTATTTAAGATGCTAATTTAATAAGATGAGAAATATTGATTCTCTTGTACATGCTCTACATGTAATGACAAAAGTAAAAAATAAGTACTCTTGATTCTATCTTTATAACTTGAAATGAATTAGAATTTTCTCTCAAATACACCACCCTTTTTAATACATAAGTCAACAAATTTCATAATCAATTTTACACATAATGGCTAGTTAGAGGGATTTGGTGAGGGACCAAAATAAAATTTTAATTTTGATAGTATTGGGTGATTTTACACCTACAAAATTGAACTTGATATTTGTGTACACATAATGGCTAGTTAGATAATTAGAGAGGGAAGGAGGGATAGAGAGAGAGAGAGGGGGGGGGGAAGGAGGGAGGGATGGAGGGAGATAGAGAGAATTAGAGAGGGAAGGAGGGAGAGAGGGAGGGAGAGAGGGATAAAGAAGTGAGATAAATATAATTAGAGGGAAGGAGAGAGAGCTGGGGAGAGAGATGAGAGAGAGGTGAGATAGAGATAGAGAGAGATAGAGAGAGAGAAGTAGAGAGGGAAGGAGGGAGAGAGGGAGAGGTAGGAAGAGAGAGGGAGAAGAGAGATAGAAAGAGGGGAGAGGGAGAGGGAGAGAGGGAGAGATAGAGGGAGAGAGAGAGAGAGAGTGAGAGGAGAGATAGACAAAAGTAGAGAAGGAATGAGATAGGGAGAGAGGTGAGATAGAGAGGTGTAGAGAGAGAGGTAGGTAGAGAGAGTGGTAGGAAGTGATAAAGGGAGAGGTATGTAGGGAGAGGGAGAGGAGAGATATAGAGAATTAGAGAGGGAAGGAGAGATGGAGGGAGAGGTAGGGAGGGAGGGAGAGATAGAAATAGAGAGAGAGGTAGGGAGTGATGGAGGGAGAGGTATGTAGACAAGGAGAGGGGAGATAGAGAGAATTAGAGAGGGAAAGAGAGAGGGGGAAGATATAGGGAGGGAGGGAGAGAGGGGTTAAACCACAATAGTGGTTTACAATTCAGGTGAGGAAGGAAAACTCACAAACAACGACCCCAAGGAAAAAAAAGTGATTTTATCCTGGGTTCGTACAAACCTACTGGTTCGACTGAACCAATAAGGGGTTCGCTCGAACTAGGGTTTGAGCGAACCCCTTTGAATCTTGGCTGCCAAAAAAAAACAAAAAAATGCATAGGAAAGGGGTTCAAGCGAACCTCTTTGAAATGGTTCGCTCGAACCCCCCTTATCCCTCATCTCCCATCTGAGACACAAAAAAAACCTAAATTTTGGCACTTCGGAGCTTGGGTTGAGGATAAAAATGGAGGAATCTTCACAAACCCAACTAGAATCAGGTAGTCCTTAGAACGAGCTATCCAACGAATATAATTTTAATATGTTTTGGTTTTATTATGTATGTGTTCTTTTAGTTTTATTAAACATAGGTTTTTCACTAAAAATCAAACTCTTAGTTTTACACATCTGGAAAAATAGCAGATTATCAAAATAAAAATTTTAAAAATATGTTCGTGCTGGGTATTGATGTCCTTGATCCATTAAAAAAAAATTGAATTTCGATACATACAGAAAAAGTTATGTTGTATACAATCTACCTATGTCTGAATTGCAATTGGTTTGACTTCAAAACTTGATTAAGGAAAAAATATTCAATAAAAAACTATGAGACCAAATGAAAGTGATATATATCATAGTTACAAATCTAAATTTGAAAAAAATAGAATTTTATCCTTCATACAAAAAAAGTTATGTTTTTGAAAAGATAAGCAACATTTTCAGGGTGTCGTACCCTTCACAAAGGGCCCAAGGGACCAAAGAAAAAAGCATAGTTCAAAACAGATTTTGAACTATAGATACAACCAGAAACAGTTGATTGACAGCTATGGAAAACCAAAGAAATTAAGCAACCCCTGACACAGAGGGGTCAACGTTGGCTCCACGAGCCTGAGTCCAAGAAGCAGAAATAGATTTCTTCTTCCGGAGAACAACCGACCAAGGAGGCTCAAAAACAGGAAGCGAAGAGAACGGGGAGAGGAGCGACTCCACCTCAGCCACCACGGGACCACCAACCATCGAGGGAGTCAGAAGTGAGGAAACCAAGGATAGATCAACCAACAAAATAGTAGAGGCTTCCACTAGAGGGTAGACAGGGTCTGACAGAGCAGCGACAACAGAGGCAGGATCAGGCACAACAATGTCAGTAGAACAAACCAAAGGTGGATTCGCAGCAGCAGCAGAGAGGTTCGGGAGAGGAGCAGCAACATGAAGGTCGACCTCCTTAGAAGACACCTCTAAAGAAGAACCCACCGTAAGGTGATCCAGAAGAGCATCTTTCCACCAAGTCGCAGCACCCTTGCGATGGGCTTGAGGGCAAGCAGAGGCCAAATGACCCACCGAAAAGAACCTCCTACATCGAAAGGGGAGACCCTCATAATCTAAGAGTTTCTTCCAAGGTCTGTCCTCCACCAATAAAACAACATCCCCATGGAGAGGTTTGGAGATGTCTAGATCAACTAACACCCGAGCAATTGTGGTGTGCCCAAACTCCCGAGTAGTAGAATCCACCATTAAGAATCAACCAATGGTATTTCCAATGGCCTCGAAGCAGGATTCCTCCCAAAACTGGAGAGGAAGGTTTGGCATATAGACCCATACAGGTCTGGTGTTCGACGGCTCCATAAGCGGGTTGAAGGAGCGAGACCAGGGCCTGATGGACAGAGAATGAATACCCCACATCCATCCTCTATCCAAAACACAGTTTCGCTCACGAGGGGAGCCGAAGGTAGCGATAAAGAAGCCCCTAGCGCTAGGGTAGAGCTCGATTTCCCCAGCCACCAAAGGCTTCCAAGAAGCCTCCACCCAGTCATGAAGGTCTGGGAGGGAAGGCCACAACCCATTGAATCTGCAGACCACACCCATCTTAAGGTAATAATCCTCATTTTCCATGATCTCAGGGCCATAAACAACCACAGGAGAATCCCTGGCACAGGGCAGAGATCGACCAGAATTACGAGAACCCAGCAAGGCAGCATCAGAGAAAGATTTGGTCGTTCTAGAAAAACCCCTAGCAATAGGCAACCGAGGGGCTGGGACCTACTCAATCACCGAATCCCCCATAGCAGGAGCCACTAAGACAACATAATTCTTGCACACATTTCCACTATGCAACCCAACCCCCTTAGCAAACCTCGCGCATGGGAAAGTGCACACATTTCCACCATTCATCCCAACCACCATTGGCTTGGCAGACTGCACACACAGGATAGGGATAGAAGGAGGGAACTTAGAGGGTACCACACCACCCCCAACCACACCAAGCTCACCAAAAATCGGAACAAAGAGAAGCCTCAAACAAACCGAACTAGGACCAGCCACAGTCAACGACGCCAAAGCCACCGAAGTCTTCCTACACGTGCAGGACACAGGGGCAGGGAAAGGAGGAAGGTCGGAGCCCCCAGCAAACCTGCAGGACAGACCAGACATCCTAGGGACAAGCCCATCATCGTCAGGGGAGAAGCCAACACTAGCAACCGTAGTAGACGAGGGAGCCGAAGGAGCCAGAATCGTTCGAACCACATCCATGGAAAGTCTCATTGCAGAGCACAATTCAAATTTTGAAAACATGTTGTATACGGTGAGCGTCACTTTTTTAAAATGTTGTTTTATGAAAAAAA
This sequence comes from Sequoiadendron giganteum, assembly GCA_007115665.2. NCBI lineage: Eukaryota > Viridiplantae > Streptophyta > Pinopsida > Cupressales > Cupressaceae > Sequoiadendron > Sequoiadendron giganteum. Next base: position 200,257,652 of record CM021108.1, read on the forward strand.
CTAATTTTCGTGGGAGATGGAAAAAAAAAGTGCAATCTGATTCCAAAAAATTAAAAAAATATATTTTTAGAATCTACAGACAAAATGTGACGAGACTCTAGTTTGCATCATCTTCAAATTCCTCATGGTTTAGCTGCTATAGGTGCTCGAATGTGAAGATTTAGTTAAAAATAATAATTTTAGTGTTCATTTTGGCCAAAAATTGTAAACCACTATTGTGGGATCACCCAGAGAGAGGTTAGAGTAAGGTGAGATAGAGAGAAATAGAGAGGGGGAGAGAAATATATATATATATAGAGAGAGAGAAGTGAGATTGAGAGTAGAGAGGGAAGAAGGGAGAGATGGAAGGAGGGAGAGAGAGATGGAGAGAGAGTGGCAAGATAGGATAAAAGTAGAGAGGGAAGGAGAGAACAAGAAAGAGAGAGGGAGAGGGAGGGAGAGGTAGAGAGGGATAGGTGAGATAGAGAAGTAGAGCTAGACAGAGGGGGGGAGGAGGGAGGGTGGGAGAGAGAGGGGAGAGAGGGAGAGGTAAAGAATGATAGGTGAGAGAGAGAAGTAGAGAGAGAGAGGGTGTGGAGGGGGAGGTAGGGATTGAGACAAAGGTGAGATAGAGAGGTATAGAGAGAGAGGTAGGTAGCGATGGAGGGAGAGGTGAGTAGAAAGAGGGAGAGGGGAGATAGAGAGAAGTAGAGAGGGAAGGAGGGAGCGAGAGAGAGGTAAGATAGAGATAGAGATAGATAGAGAGAGAGAAGTGAGATAGAGAGAAGTAGAGAGGGAAGGAGGGAGGGAGGGAGCAAGAGGTAGGGAGAGAGAGAGGTGAGATAGAATTAGAAAGGGAAGGAGAGAGTGAGAGAGAGGATATAGAGGTAGATCTTGAGCTTAGGAGAGTGATGTAGAGAAAGGGATGGAGATAGGGAGAGAGAGAGAGAGCAAGATGATGGGAGCCTATTGATTATTGTAGTTTGAACTATCGATTACTAAAATTTGACTGTCAAAAAAATTATTTAAGATCTTCCAAAAGCTATAATTTGCATCAGAACTTCTACAGATCCAAAACCACTCTCAAACATCTTGAAATTGCATACATGAAATATAACTTAAAGTATAAGAAATTAAATGTCCATATATAAATGTCCATAATTTTATTTGAACATGTATGTAGTTTCACTGAAAGAGAAGGAGAAAGATAAAGAGAAAGAGAAAAGGAGAATTTTTTTTAAAGAAAAGCATAATGTGAGCACATTATAATACACCCGTGATAAGTTTTTCTTTAGAAATTTCCAAGCCTTTGGCTTGGGTTTTCCTTTGGTTTCCAATCCAAAGGCTTGGTGTGACTTTTCAATGTCTAAAGACATGTTTTTGCAAATAGTAAAAAAACTAACATAATCTCAAGCATGCTCCCCATCAAGTTTGCACGTGTTTTAATGTCAAGTCAAAAAAATACCATGATAATGTTAAGATTTATCTTAGCTATCTAACTATGTAATGTTTTCACATTTTTTGTATATTAAGTTTTTCATCATTAATTTCTTTTGTTAGTGTATATCCGTTTTTGTCAAAAACCAATGTGTGGTAATTTTTACGTCATTTGTTAACCATTTATCAAAATTTTAAATAAATTACATTTTTTGAAACTAGATTCCATTCTACACATATTAAAAAAATGATTTTTAATCATTTTTCAAAAAATTTAGGGGGAATCATGCTCAGTTTTCTATTTTTTAGAATGTATCCACTTTGAAAATTAAAGTAAAATCATATATTCATTAAAAAATTAGTAGAAAAATCAAGCATAAACTACATGGTGTTAGCTAATTTCTCAATGAAGCGATTTTTGTAATACTAATAAAAAAGTTAACATTTTAGGGGGCCACACCAGATGCTATGTTATGTTTTTATTTGAAAAGAAAGACCAATTTGTGTGCCCCATTTTTTAACCCCTTAATCTCTATCATTTTCACAAAAAATAGTAGTTAAGAAAGCATATTAAAATTTTGAGTGCAACTATCTTCAATTTCTCATCCATGGTCATTCTTTCCTGATTTTAGAAAAAAACTAGCCACTTAAGACCCCTCTTTGGTTCCCCATATTTTTACACTTACCCATAGTTTATTTATAGTTTTTAGAGGGATCTAATACAAATGGATGGGAGAAACATAGCAGATGAATCATAAATGAGCTACCTCTAAAATTTTATGAAGATCCCATTAAAAACTAAGCATGCCCCTTGAATGGTGTGCTAAGTAAGGCCAAATGTCTAAGGAATCATGGGTCGAATTTAATGTTGAGGCTCTCAAAATTTTAAGGAAGATGAATGGGACAAGATAGAAGTTGTTAAAATGAATGTTATGCCAATTGAATCTTTGAAATGCAAGAAGTATGTGAAATAAGGTAAAAGATAGGGTAAAATACACATGAAGAGGGAAACATAAAATTTAAATATTATTTTTAGTTGGGATAAGCATCACATGGTAAAGGATAAACAAGATTTACACAACTTAGGTAAAGGACACATGAAAAGGAGACCATATTAAAGAACTTAGAGATAAATAGAGGCCAACAACATTAGGCTAGGTGTGAAGAAATACTAAATAAGGATGCACCAGGCTAGTCAATACATGAAGAAGGATAAACTTACAAAAAATTGGGAACTCCTAAATTGAGTGCAAACATAGAAAGAAGTTACACATGGTATGTATTTTTTTATTATATCAACTACACCTATAATGCATTCTATGGTCTCCTATAAATAAAAATTTGGATATTCAAAATCTAGACAAAATAAAACATGTAGTTGATCTACCATGTGTCAATTTGGTCCTATATCTTGATGTAGAGGGCATTCAACACCCTCAATATGGCGAGTTATTAATGTGCAAATGGTCATCAAATACCTCGGGGATCAAAACTTAGGTGACGAGATAAAATGGTGAGAGTTCTAGAAACAAAAAGAGTAGGTCATAGAGGTCTTCTAGACAAAAGACAAGCTTGAACAAGGACAAAAACATGGTGCACAGACATCCCTATGGTGTGTCGGTGTCTCTACAGACTAAAAACTGAGAATGTACTAGAAAACAACAAAGTGACTACTTCTATTCTAATTGCTAGGAAATTTCAAGAATGCAAGGAAGATATCCAAATATAAAAGAACTAAAATAAAGAAAACTAAATGAAATGTAGATTAAATGGAATGTGGATGATAATAATAAGGAAGAGGAAGAAATCACTCACAATGAACCAAGAAATGAAGCGTCCAACAAAACAATACCTCCAATACCTGTACACATAAGAGCGGGGAAAATGTTGGGACTATTTAGTGGTTTTCCTCAATCAAACCCCTGTTTTGGTGTTTCCACCTCCACGACCAACTAGATAGATAGATGAGATGGAAAATACATAGACAAGGGATGTGATAAATCAAAAGATGCTCAAAGACATAAGAGAAGTAGATATTACCTACAATGCTTGATGAAGCCAAAGAGAGGAAAAGAAAGATAGAGTTGTAGAGAACGTTGTGAGAACTTTGAAATTGTTGTAGTAGGTTGTAGATAGTTGTGTAATCTTGAGAGAAGAGAAAAAGAGTTCAAAGAGAATGTCCAAGAGATAAAGAGAGACAAAAAAGTGAAAAGATAGATTTTAAAGAGAGAAGAGGAGGGAAAAAGAGGTTCTCGAGCCGTTACAAACTATCTTGAGCCATTTCCATTGACCTAGGTAGGTGACAAGTGGAAAGACACTTGGAAATTAACCTTTGAACATTAAAATATTTGTGGGATGCTAGCATGGCATGCAGACATCCACACGAGGCACTAGTGTCCAGAAAAATCATGCTTAAAAATAGCAAGAAACGAAGAAAACATGAGGTTAAAACAAAATTGACGTACAAATGTAGTTGTTGAAAAGGGATCTTGAGCATATTGAGGTAAAAAAAATTGATGTAAGGGATAGGATGAGCCTACACAAATGCTAATGGAGTGGGCACTAAAGTGGATACAAAAGTGTAGTTGAAATTGCAAGGGTATGCAATTTTTAACACTACACTCAAGATTACCATCCTTTAGAACCTTGAGTCTATAATTTAATGTAAGAGTAAAAAGAAAGATTGAATTAATAGAATTCAATTACCTTGCACGTCTATTTTTATTATAACAGAAACATATAAGTGGAAGACCCTCATAATTTATAATTTTCCCATTTGAGAGACATAGTAAAAAGAATGCAAATAGAATGGCACAATGGTTTCGATAAGTCAATATAAACACATAAACTAATGAAATTTCTATAAGAACCATCATGATAAGGCTATCTCTTATATATAAAACTATCTTTTCAAATATCAACTTGATCAAATATAGATAATTTAGAACCATAATGAATTTGCAAAGGTGAATCCACAAATAAATCTTTATAAATATTTCAACTTATGGATGAAACTCCATACTTACCAAAGAACCAACTCCATTAAGCCAAAAAAAAATGAATCATCCTTTGATTGAAAAATGATCTAGAAGAAAAAGTTGAACAATAGTAAAAGAGAAAAGTGATCAAGATTACACCAAGTGAATTTAACTTGGAATCCATCATTTATTTTGTGGAGGGTTCTCTCTTTAAAAATATGAATATGAGATATCTACAGTCTATATATCTAAAATCATGATAAAAATTTCTTTCCAAAGTCTTAATTCTACAAGGCAATATGCCATCTTCACTGAAATGTCCCCAAAAATAAAGGATTTCTAGATAAAGTGTGTTCCTTAATACATGCTTGAAAATCCTTTAACCTATACTAATTCCTTTACAATATTATCTTTTTTCTACTGGAAAATTAGATCCCCCTTAAAAGCTAGCATCATCTTAACCAACACCAAGAGAGATCTAAGAATCTAAGACAAATTTGAGATAAGTAGAAAACATTATAACTTTGTGAAAGGGATTGGATGAGATTTTACACTCCACATTCTCCCCATCACTTTCCTTAATCATGGGCCCCATTAAAAAACTTACTTTTAATATTTGAATTTTTAATTGAAAGGGATTTCTCAAAATCCTTATGCAAAATCTCTAGACTACTTTCAATATTATCTTAATCCTTTCCTACAACTTGTCTTAATGTGATCATGATCTTGCTCCTATATATAAATTCATAACAACCCCTTTAGGTTTAATGTCTTTTTAATTTCTATTCATAATTAGAAAAAATAATAATTAATGTTAAAAAACATGAGAAAAATAATAAGAAATTATTTTCTATGTTTTAAAATTAAATAAAATGTGATATCATTTTCAAAATCATTTTAAAGAAAAGTAAAATCAAAATAATCAAAATATCATTTGAAAGAAAAGAAAAAACATGCTATTATTATCCTAATTATAACATATGACGATCCTAATTTTATGATATGACCATTGAAAAACTAGTAAAATATATATAATTAATAATATTACTAATCAATAAAAAAAACATAATAAATGATAAGTACATTTTTTATATTATAATATAGGTTGATATTGGATTCATAATGTTTTAAGTTCTCTATATTTGAATCTTTTTCTAGGCATATGATACTTTTAGGAGATTGACTCAAAATCCTTGCTAACTTTATTAGGATCTAACATGATTTAAGAGTGGAGATCTAAGTGAACATTTGGAAAGATTGAAGCTCCACTCCTTTTGTTGGTTTTATTGTTGACAATCGTTTCTCATTGTATTTTAAATCTATCTTATTTTCCAATGTGTAAATTCTTATATAGTTACAAGAAAATAACATTGCATTTGAAGTAGCCCACTTACATTTTCTTTTAAGCTACTAGGTAAATGCTCCTTATATGGTTGCTATAGTGCCACTAACTTCCACTTCTCCTTCCAATAGGGGTCAATCCCCTATTTGAGGGCATCGAGATTGCACAAGTCAAACTACTTATGGATGCGATCATTCTCATATTTATTAGCATATACCTTGTGGTCATAGTGGATATGGTTGGTCCTAGTCCCCTTGCTAACATTCACATTCCCCTTATTGTCATTCCAAAGGAGATCCAAGTTGCCTAGATAGTGGTAAATCCCTCAACTCACCCTAGCCATTTCTCCTACCATTTTCACTTCTCAACCTTTTGAGGAAATACAAACTAATTAATATAATTTATATGGTGATTATAATAGTTGGGAGTCTATTCTTTATGGATAGAAAAATTATGTTTAGCAACTATATTTCCCCTTGGATATATATAAGACTCTGCCTTATCTAAACTTTGGAATGTGACTATCTTCACCCACATTTTTGTGATAAAATATATTATAAAAAAATTAATTAATATAAATACCTATTTCATTAAAAAAGATATAACTAATCTTATTATTACATAGACAATATTGAATAATATTATAATCTTTTTAAAGAAAAAAAATCTAAAAATCAAAACTTATCTAATAATTTGAATTATTTTAATCATATAAAAATGAAACAAAACTTAAATAAAGAATCTTAGCCATTACTAAAATATTCACAAACTATTCAATTATTTAGATGTCACCATCAAATTACACATACATCTAGATCCGAAGTCATCTTTCAATTATGTAGTTACATGTGGGAGTCTTGTCCATCAAAATCACCTAAATATCGATCGCAAATTCATGAGATTGAAATTTGATGGATGATATTTTTATCACATACCATCATCCTCAACAATTATCCTCGACCAAAAAACTCATCCAAGACCTTATACTCGCTGGTTAAGGCAGGTCCTATGGGGAACACCATTATATATTGCTGGATAATACACCCAAATCGGTAATGAAATCAACGATTAGAATTGGATCTTATCTTGATCTTCGCGCCACAAGCAAGTGCACGTATTACGAGGAGTGAAGTGATTGCTTTCAATTTAGTTCCGCATGAGACAAAAAAAAGAGAAACGTATTTTAGGCAACCATGTCTTCATGATAATTTTCAGCAAATTATTTAAGGTCATTAAACGAAAGAGTTATGTGGTATTTGATCATTCTGTATTTTTTTTTAATTGTAGACTTTTCTGTATTGGCGTAGAGCAAATTAGATTTATATTTTATTGACCAGTAGTAATTAAATTAGGTTAATATACGTTCTTTTATTTAAAATTATTTTGAGGAAAGAAGGATAAATTATAATTTATGATTGTAATTGAAAATTAAAAAATGAATATTCATATTTAGAATTATGTTGATCAATTTTAAAATTGTAGATTTTATATTGGATCATCTTTCTCATAAATGAAATTAATAATTTTTTTTAGTCACCATTTGTAGCGGAGTTGGTTGGGGCTTGGGGTTTGCATTCCTCGAGGTCACAGGTTCGACTTCGCTTCGTAGTGGGGAAGGCAAGGGTCGGTATTATTACTTGTTCTTGCTCTGCTGACCCAGGGTATAGGAATGGGTTTTACCTCTAACCTCTATGAGGTCAGATTAATTTTGAAGCCACCACTTGTAGTGGAGTTGGTTGGGGCTTGGGGTTTGTATTTTTCAAGGTCACAAGTTTGACTCCGCTTTGTAGTGGGAAATGCAAGGGTCAATATTATTACTTGTTCTTGCACCGCTGACCCGGGGTATAAGAATGTGCTTTACCTCTAAACTCCATGAGGTTAGATTAATTTTTTTTTAGCCACCACTTGTAGCGAAGTTGGTTGGGGCTTGGGGTTTGCATTCCTTGAGGTCACAAGTTCGACTCCGCTTCATAGTGGGAAAGGAAAGGGTCAGTATTATTACTTGTTCTTTCTCCGCTGACCCAAGGTATAGGAATGGGCTTTACCTCTAACCTCCATGAGGTTAGATTAATATAGCCACCACTTGTAGAGAAGTCGGTTGGAGCTTGGGGTTTGCATTCCTTGAGGTCACAAGTTCAGCTCCGCTTCGTAGTGGGAAAGACAAGGGTCAGTATTATTACTTGTTCTTGCTCCGCTTACCCGGGGTATAGGAATGGGCTTTACCTCTATGAGGTTAGATTAATTATTAGCCACCACTTGTAGTAGAGTCGGTTGGGGCTTGGGGTTTGCATTCCTCCAGGTCACAGGTTCGACTCCGCTTCGTAGTGGGAAAGGCAAGGGTCAGTATTATTACTTGTTCTTGCTCTGCTGACTTGGGGTATAGGAATGGGCTTTACCTCTAACCTCCATGAGGTTAGATTAATTATTAGCCACCACTTGTAGCGGAGTTGGTTGGGGCTTGGGGTTTTCATTCCTCAATGTCACAAGTTCAACTCTGCTTTGTAGTGGGAAAGGCAAGGGTCAGTATTATTACTTGTTCTTGCTCTGCTGACCCGGGGTATAAGAATGGGCTTTACCTCTAACCTCCATGAGGTTAGATTAATTTTATGCAGATGGTGCGTGGTCAATTAAAATAAATAGTGGAAGGGCTTCTACGTCTTCATGGAATTTCTTGTGGGAGATTCTCTATTGTGGGCTCAGAAGTTCAAGCGTCCTAGTGGTCTACTTTTAGCTTGTGGGTATGTGTTTATGAGAATCTTGGGTATGTGTTTATGAGAATCTTCTGGGTATTGTCACTATCCAATTTCTAGCTTCAATATAATCTTTGGGTTGCACATTGAAGTTAGTGTTGCTAGAAGTTCAAATTCTAGGTTGCACATTCTTTTTGCCTTCATCTCTAGTTTTATCTGCATTCACTTCATCTTTCTGGTTTGCATAATTTCTCAAAAGGAATTTTGCTTTCTACAAACCTTTGTTGCACTCAACTCCAGTTTTAATTACATTCACTTCATCCTTGACAACACAAAGGATCATGGAGTTTATGCCTAGAAATCACAAAGCTCCTTTTCCCATACTAGAATGGGAGTTGCCTTTCTTCAAAGGCTTGGAAAGAGAAACCCTATCAAAAAATTTCAAAACTGAATGCTTACCTGTGCATAGGTCCTTGAAAAATTTGATAGGAGATGACATCTTACATCCGTCAGCTCAAAGATTGATATTTCCTTCAGATTTGGTGTCAATTTTTATCTCAAATATGTTGGATTTGAATCCAAACTATCAAGATATGATAAAACTTGCAAACACGGTCATTCGGGAGGTGTTCTTGCAAGATAATTCCCTACTCAAGAGCATACAAAAGTATAATTTCTAGAAAGGTGAAGCATATTTGGGTGGGCTATTCCTCAGGCACTACTTACATCATAAGGCATGCTACAAAAATATCTACATTGCACTTAAAATATCACTGGAATATGACACACCCAATCACTTGTACAAAGCACTTGCTCACCATCATTATGAAGTAGGGGATGACATTAAGAGAAACTTCAAAGAAAAATATCATGCTCTGTCATTTCTCCTCACACATGAATGTCATCAAGAAGATAGTGTCACGAAACAAGCTACAAAACATAAGAAGTTGGTGGAATTTGCAGAGTCACAAGTTGAGCAAAGAAACATGCATGCTCAATAGATCAAGCCTCTTCCACAAATCCCTGACATGAACATAACAACTAATTCTCATCCCACTCCGCCATCACAACAGTTCATGCACAAAGAAGAAAAGGTGGAAAGTTCGTCTGTAGGAAATGCTTGATAACAAGAACTTCTTTCATATATGTTATTAAATATAAGCATATTGCCAGCATATAGTCAGCAATCAACATATAATCGACTATTTTTTGTATCAAACAAGCTGTTATTTTGAATTTTGCCAAGTCAACATACAGTTAGTTGTCTTTTGTTTATGACAAGATGATAATCTCTAGGTTTTGATATCTTGAACATTTGTGTTTAGTGCATATGATGGGCTGGAAATTATACTTTCATTTGTGAACAATGTTTTTGTAACCTATTATATTATTATATAAATATATTAAGTCAGCTACAAGCCTTTTATATAAAAAAAAAAGATCTTGAATAAAGTTGTTTATTTTTTAACAAATAAAATCAGTTATAAATCTCATAATGTATTGGACACTTCAATATAAAATATTTTCTCAAGATTCTAGTTCATTAAATATGATAATCTTCTTACGACATTGTTCTTCCTATTCATGAAGTACTTTTTTCCCCTCTTTTTCTCTTATTCAAAAAATTCAAACAATGGTCTCCTTGCCATCCCAAGGATGACTCACGAAGAGGTTGGCCCTACTATAAGTTTAACAATGTCACAAACCCTAATTAGGGATAAGAAGTGTACTTCTGAAAGCCCTAAATCAGCCTAATCTAAAACCCTTAGAGAAGGCCTTTAGTTGTCAAAGGGTAATGAAGGCATCCTAGAACAAGAAGGTTGAGAACAAGAGCCCTATCATTGATGTAGAAGAAATTCAATCAAATTCCTTTTATTTAGAGTGTTTACCCTCTTCCTATAATGCTTGATAGTTGAAGGGTTAAGAAGGGAAAGAGAAAGGTGGGCAAGGAGACATAAGCTACAAAAGAAAACGCATAATATGGAATGAATGTATTGACATAACAAATGAAGGGTCGATGATTCCAATCCCCTAAACTCTCAAAACAAAATCTCCTCCATTAAAAATGATATCAACCACTACAAATGTATCATAAAGTTTATTCTTAAGGACAATACTAATTTAAAGGAAACCATGAAAAACATAATAGTACTGCATTAACAATATGAATGACAATTTACAACAGAACAAAGCAAGCAACCTCAAGAAAAATATTTCAAAGATAAAAGAGAGAATCAACAAAATTAAAGTTGAAAACAAGTCTCTAAAAGAGAATCAAAAATAATTTACTCAATTAAACAAAATGACCATAAAGAATTGTGCAACTACAATCTTGATGTGCTAAAAGATGACTTTAAAGTCAAGAAAAAAACAATATTGAGACTAGGAATAACAAAAGGTTAAAGACTTGGAAGAAAGGTAAAGCTTTGGAAGGAAAAGATGTGGACTTATGCCCAATCAATGTTATGACAAAAGAATAGGAAGTTAGGCTCACCCTAGTCTATTTTTTCATTGTCTTGAGGTAACTTTTTAATTATTGGCTATTATTGAATTGGTTGTATTTGACTTGGAGTCGGTCTCAATTTTGATTCTAACTTTTTTTTTTTTTTTAGACTTACAATATTCATGTACTTTGTGATATTATTTGAAGATATGGGAACCTTTCAAACCTCCCCTTTTTCTATCTAATAAAAAAAAAGCAATCTTATCAAATAAAAAACTTCACCAATCAAAAAAAAAAACTTATCATCAATCTATTTCATAATATAATAGACACCCAAATGTAGAAATACTATTCTGATTACAATTTAGTACCTAACGATTTGGAAAACAACAATTTAACCAACTTTAACTTAACTTTTGATCCATTTCATTTCAACTGATGTAAAAACATAACATTCCAGCATAGTAGTCTAACTCTGCACGAAATCTTTAGGTCACCGACATCTTGGAATTTTTCATTAACTCCTCTGAAAATAAAGACAACAATTATCTTGTTCATTCTCCCCTCCTCCATTCTTGTCGGAAAATGCTGGTCATTTTCAGCACCCATGTGCTTGCTTTTGAATTTGGAAATTCTCTGTAGCCTTTGCAACGTGTCATTAAAAAGAATTTAGTCTCACCAACTCAAACAGAAAGTCAGAAAGACACTGCTGTTTAACTATTTCTGTTACCTGTTTTCTAGGTATAAAATAAGACAGGCTATGGTTGTTGTTTTCCTTTACAACTTTCTTAAGAAAAAGGTGATGTCTCAGTATGTTGGATACAAAGTCAAAACTTGTGTTGGGCCAAATCCTTTTCTACGTGAGAAATGCATGGTTATTATGGAATATCTAAAAGGTGAAAGCTTTTGAGCTTTACAGTTTGTTGGGTGATCATTCCAGTACGCAACTATGTATATGGCTGACGTCACCAGGTTTGGTAGTGGAACTGGAAACTTATCTACCAACATCGCAAGTCTTGTGAAACTTCCAGCCAACTTCTCAAGCCTGTGAAAACTTCCAGTGTTTTATTTGAAAATATATATATGGCACAATCAACATGGATTGTTTGAACTACTTTAAACTTGGTTGACAATCTCTAATGGGCGATGGTTATTGAAAAGTAATGCTCAATATTGAGCTAGTTTCCACATAAGTTAAGAACATATGAAACATGTTGTGTACTAGATAATTACTTCTTAACTTTCTCCAATTAAAGTAATATTTTCTGAGTTGAATTGATAGTAATATTGAATGACATTTATGTAATTGTAGAGATGAAAAGTGTGTACTTTATATTTTTCATTTTGTTTTTATTTGTCTTAATTCTTATCAATGATAAATATGTTTTTAATTGATTTTTATCTTCTCCAAGTTAAAAATCATCTTGAAAATACTTTTTTGAACTTGAAAATGACCTCTTTTTGTGTGTAAAATTATGTTTGTCTTTACTCTTCACTATTTTATCATATGGGGAACCACCACAATATTCTTATCCACTGAATAGGATTGCACACACATGTCCCAACATAGAATCACATACTTCAATTCGCCAATTATGTCAATGCTAAATTAGAGACTTGAGTGAGGCAAGCTCTTAAACATACATTTGACACAACCTTTAATCCTTCTCAGATCTAACGAGTAGTGCCACATCAAAAATAGTTTTTGCAACAATAGAGAGTTTTTGATAGGTAGAGGGATTTTTTGAGAAGTACAAAGGACATGACTACTTGAAAACAAGCACCAATAGCTCTAGCACATATAAGAATGCCCCTAGGGATAGAAGTGTTTGTTCTAGGACACATGAACTATTCCAAAAAAGATTAGGATTTAACATGTTTTTGATAGTTTGAGGCCTCCTCTAGTCAACTTTCAACCATCTTTAAAGTTGTTGCAATTGATAAAATTAGACATACTCTCTTCAACCCTAGATCATCCCTTTTCCAAATTCTAGTGTAGCCTCAACTCTGACATTTAATTTACTTGTAGAATATGAGAAATAATTAGTTTATATTCAATAAAAAAAATTAGATTTAACAAGTAGATAAATGCAATCTAGTAATTAAAGTAGCACTTTTAGTCTAGGGTGTTTATTGATATTTGTATTTTGGTTAAACTATGACTTTATCTACACAATCTTCTTGCCTATTCCTCTTATGTAAAACATAAAAATCACAAAATCATAACATAAATAATAAAAATACCAAAAAAAACACATGCCATACAAGCAATGTAACCAATTTACATTTCTTCAACTAACTCATAAAGATAAAACTTAACTTCTCTTTACTACTTCCATGCCCCTTACGACACCATCACTTTCATCTTACTATACATGGGAATCCCTACACTTGCTCACATCTATAACATCCACCTCCCTTTTTAAGTACCCCATTTGACTAGCTTTCAACTATTATAATAATGGATTACACTTTCTGGAACATCTTGATTTTTGTCTAAAATCACATATTTTTGGAAAATATAATGATTTAAGCCTTTAAAGGTCCCATTTAAATGATTTTAGTTAAAGAGGGTTTGATCAAACCCCCTTAGATCAAACCCCCTTGGATAGAACCCCGTTAGTTTTAAACCATATCTATAATGGAGTCTCCTCTACACATATCAAAATGTTGATAAAAAATCACTTTTGATTTACTTTCTGGGCAATCAAAATGAATTCATTTAAAATTTATGTTTTGTATCTATGTAGCCCTTATTATAAGCTTCCCAAAAAGTATAATTCTAAATATATTTAATTTGATTATTATATTTATTTTTTATTTCTTGCGAATGTAGGTTTTTCAATGAACATCAAATTCTTTATTTCTCACATACAAAAAAATAGGAAAATAGCAAAACAAATTCTAAAAAATACATGTGCACTAGGTATTGATGTCCTTATTCCAACAAAAAAAGAATAAGTTAATTAAAATGCATACAAAAAAGTTATGTGGTCTGAAGTACACCTCTGCCCAAATTATAATTACTTAGACTTGGAAAATTAATTTAAAAAATGTAAAAAAAAAATATGAAAAAATATTCATGCACTAGATATTGGTATGAAAAATTTATATTTTAAAAATTAGAATTGTATCATTTCTATAAAAAAAAAATCATGTGGTCCGAAGTAAACATCACTTTTTAAAAATCTTGTTTAGTAGAAAAATAAGTTATTAAAAATTACATAAAAAGATTCATAATTAATTTTTTTAATTTAAAAAATAAAACATAATTAGAATCTACACACAAAATCTCACAAATCACTAGTTTGATTCATCTTCAAATTCTTAATGGTTTAGCTGCTATAGGTGTAAGAAAGTGAAGATCTTGTGAAAAATATTGATTTCAATATCAAGTTTGGCCAAAAAGTTTAACCCATTATTGTGGGATCATTAAGTATAGGAAAAAATTATTAATAAATGTTTGATTAGGATTCAATGTAATCTTTTGTTATTTAAGTTTATTATTATGTTATGTATATATGATTGCTTTTGTGATAGTTGAATCTAATTTGCTTTGTTTATAGTTGTATATTGATATTTGCAGTTCTAATAAATACAATTATTTAATATAATTTATAACATGGACTAATGGTTTATGACTCTCACTATTCTGCCAAGGTTACATACTTGGCATAAAGAGTATTATGGGGGAGGATGTTGTCACAATAACATTGTGATGAGGGTAAGAATAAATAACAAATGTAGATGGTCTAAAAATATCATTCTTAATTAAATTTATATTTGTGAGTTGATAATTTGTTGTTTATAGTTTATTTATTAATATATCTCTATTTAGTGGTTGTACACTACATAATATTCATCTATCAATAACTTTTTTTGTTGATATTATTTGTTATCAAGTTATGTTAATTTCTATCTAAGTAACATTGGAAAACACAAAAAACATTTGGAAGAACTCCTTTGAGATGCTGAAGGTGAACTAGGACCTTACTAATGGACCTAAGGAGTAATTGAGCTTGTGGTCTTTTTGTTTCTATTTTTTTGTTGTTCTTTATGTTTATAACTAGCCTGCATCCCTAGATAGTTTCTACCTAAATGCACTTTAATGTTTTTATGCTCTTAGTGTGGCCTATGTTCCTCCTTATTTTATAGGTGTTTGGTTGGTTGTGGTCATTGGGCAATTTTTTTTTCTACTTCTAGTGTTTTATTTTGTATTGTTGGGATTAGGGCCCTTTTTTTATTTTTTTTTATCAAAAACATTGGTATCATTTTATCATTTTCATCTTAATCATTTATTTTTGTCTAATATATTGATAACTTGTATGTGTCAATTTTTTATTTTTATATATATTGTATCATATGCATAAACATCAATATTACATTATTTTATTGTAATTTCCTAATCACATCATAAATACTTATTTATTGACTAATAAAAGATTATTTGAGCACTATATCATTTAAAATGCCATGTTCAATATTATTCAACATTTAATATTTAAGAGTTGGAGGTTGAGTATTTTTAGCCTATCCAACTATGTACTATGCATTAATGGTCCTAAATGAACAAAAAAAAATGGGACATATTGTTACAAACCTTGAATCGATGGCATGTTGTAAGGGAGTTGGGTGAAGGTGAAACCCTATTTGTGGATCACCTATGATGAGAGACTTCAATCTCTCTATTTGCATTTATGTCTTGTATGAGTGGGAAATTGGAATAAAGGAGATCTTCTAAATTTTTTAGGATGGTGTTTATTTATTTTATAAATGAAATTTTAGAATGAAAAAAAATCATTTTTTGTTTTCATCTTTTTTTTCTCTATTTTGGAAAGTAAAGGTTTTGTGTTGGAGTTACTAAACTCTACATTCATTTGATTTGGGCATGCAACCATAAATTCTTCTTCTTTTTTTGGTTAGTGATGAATGAAAGGTTTATACATAAAAAATTAATATTTTCAAATGTGTTGATTCCTATATAAGGAATTAACTACATGGTTATGGGTTGAAATAGTGATACCTTCTCACTATCTTGTTTATGTATTATTTTTTATTTAAATAAGAATATTGAATATTATTGTAACATTGGCTCTTAAGCTTTATCTTGTCTATAATACTCTTGAAAATTACTAATCAAGCTAGCATGATGTAGTATCTGTTGAACATGTGTTGCCATTGATGTCAAAGGATTGTCAAAGGGTGTCAAGGATGTTAGATGTGAAGGTTTTCAAGGATGAAAGAGATTGTAGGAGTACTAGAATTTTTATTATATTCCACTTGACTTAAACTACTATGTATATGGAAGTGTTAATCATGAAGTTGTCTAATCAACCCTATCCTATACAGGGATAACTTTAGTTGCGAATCTTCGCTAATTGGTGAATATTTGAAATCGGGACCTCCAAAAATGGCGAATAATACAGGCTAGAAAGGATGCCGAATCGCCAAGTTTTTACAAAAAAATTTTTTTGTCTCGATTAATTTGCCAATGTATTATTTTTTAAATGACACATAGTTGGATCTGATTCACCAGTAGTTTATATTGTAATTACAAATATTACTTATATTCGCCAGTAATTTTATATTCTTACAATGGATTTTTATGGTATATTCATCACTAATAATAATTTACCATTTCATTTTAGGGATATTTTAGCCTTTAATAGTTTTATTATTTATTGTCATCGATTAGCTTTTTAATCGAATGGTTGCAAGTGAATTCCGTGAATTTATGCATGTGCCTTTTAAAAAGGTTGTTGAGGCCTAAAATTTGTTTTGGGCCACACAATTAGATTTGATCATGTGGCCCAAAACAAATTTTGGGACTCAACAACCTTTTTAAAAGGCACGTGCATATAAAGTCATGGAATTCACTAAGTGCATATTAAGTCGTTGTATCAGCGAGACATCCCTAACTGTCCCACCGATGATGTTAACTCACACCGATAAGGCTTCCATACTCCTCCTAGGGTCCACCAAGGCATAGATACACCACTTGTGTAATTTCGGAGAATCATGAAGGGAATCTACAATATTCACGTGAATCTCCTGGGAAGACATCCGATCAAAGCTTTGTATCGTTGTATCGACAGGACATTCCTAAGTGTACCACTGATGATGTTCACTCATGCTGATATTCGCTCATGGAATGAACTTGCAGTTGTCCGATTTTCAAGTGAGATTTTTTAAATACACTTGATCCGTGTGTGCTCTAATGCATTTTCAATAGTGAATTTATGCTTGGTGGTGAGGGGCTCTGCCCCTCAACCTCGACTATATCGCAATAGGAGCGCGTCGGGGCCGCTATCCCCAGACCCTATGAGGAGGTGTTGCCCCCTTGACCCCCGCAAGGGGCGCTACCCCTTGACCCCAGCGGTGGTTGTCGCCCCCAGGCCCCTACTTCAATATTAAAAAAACAAAAAAAATATGGGGGAACTGAGCCGACCAAGTATGCAAATTTTTAAAGGAGAGATTCGCCATTTTAATGAACCGTTTTAGTGATTATTCACTAGGATTCGCCAATGTGATTATGTTTTTTTACCAAATATCCATTAAGATTCGCCAGGATTTTATAAATTTTTGAATAATGTGCATAAGATTCGCCAAGGAAAATTAATATATTTTTCAAATAAAAGGAAAGATTCACTAGGATTTTACACCTTTGCTGAGGGGGGGGGGGGGTTTCTTAAAGTTATCCTTGATCCTATATCAAGTAATATACATTCAATTTTGTTGAGATGTGACTACCTTTAAATAGTTGGTGTATTTATTATATACTATGTTGAGTATACAGTTAGTATGTGTATGGTGGTCTAGAAGTCTGTGCAAGGATATCCTTTGGGTAGAGAGATTTCTAAATATGGTTGGGATTTCTTTCAAAAATGCAGTGTTAATCTGTAGTTTTTCTATGCTTATTTTAACAATTTCTTGAGTTTTTAGAGGATATGATCAACGTGCAAGAAGTTTGAAGTAGAAGAAGGCTTGTTAACTTGTTTGAAGTTCAATATGTGTGTGGTAACAAATAGTAGTGTGAGGAATTGGTATCTTGTATGTGTTGTTAGGATAGGACCTGCTTAAGGTTCCTGTGGTGGTGCATGGCATCAAGTTCTTTTGGTGGCAAGAAATTTTTCTTTAGATTATTGTATTACACATTTCGTTTAATTTGAATTTAGGTCCAGCTTATTTCTTCCTATCTCATTGTGGATCTCTGGCTGACATGGAAGAGTATTAATGCAATGTTTGTATTGGTTGCATCTAGTGTAATTGGATTTAGCATGAGTTGAGTTAGCCATATCAAATAAGGTATTTTTAAGTACAAAAATCTAAAGAAAAGAGAGATCTCTAGTATCAAAAGATCATTCTCAGTGAGGAAGGGAGTCACCTATGACTTTGGTACATATCAAAGTTATATTCTAGATCCACCAACTTTATCATTGTATTTTGATAGGATTGGAGTTCTAATTATTATATTGTTTCATCATGGGATTGGTGTCTCTAGTAGGTTGGTGCTACTAACACATTAGAGGATTATTATCTCTAGTAGGTTGGTGCCTACTTCAGTGTGTAATATTCACTTGTACATTTTTGCATTATAAGGCTAGATTTGGATAGGAGATCCAAGCAATTATTCCCACAATGGTTTTTGCCATCTTGTGTTTACACATACATCTGGTGTTCACTTGTGTATGCTTTGTTCTATTATGTTTTGTTTGTTTATACTTCAATTGTTTATGTGATTTTTGGTGTGAAGAATCATTTAAATATTGTAAAAGTTAAAGGATTCTGGAATTGTTTGATCTACTGATTCAGCCCCCCTCTCAGTAGATTGTGTGCCCTTCAATTAGTATCAGAGCTACATTCCTTTGAAGAAATCCTAACAACTTAAGGCAAGTCTAGGATGGCATGGGAAATTTTTTCTATAAATAAAGCCACAATCTTTGATGCATCCAATTTTACATTTTGGAAAGTTAGGATGGAGTCCTATTCGATGGCTTTAGGAATGAACATCTAGATGTTAGTAGTAGAAGGATATGAACCTCCTATAATTTCTCCTAGGGATTAGGTTGGATAGAGGGCTTGCGAACTCAATGCTATGCCAAGGAATGCTATTCTATATGGAATGACTAATTTTGAATTTGTGAAAGTGATGCAATGTAGAACAAAAAAGGATATATGGGATAAATTGGAGACAATCTATGAAGGTGATGAGAAAGTCAAAGAGGAAAAGTTGCAAACTTATAGATCTAAGTTTGAAGGTCTAAATATGAGAGAGGATGAGACTATTGCTGCATTCATGCTCTGGGTTGATGAAGTTGTTAACTCTATGTGAGGTCTTGGTGAGGATTTGAAAGAAAAGAGTGTTGTGAAATGGGTTCTCAGATCTCTCCCCATAAGGTTTTATTCTAAAATATTGTCTATTGAAGAAGCTAAGGATTTGAATGTTTTAAATTTAACTAAACTACATGGAACTCTAACTAAATTTGAGTTGAGATTTGAAAGTGAAGATTCTATAAGGGAAGAATTTTCTTGTAGAATTTCTATGAAGCAAGTTGATCAAGATTTTGATATTGGATCTTGGATCTAGAAGAAGAAACTTTTGTCAGAAAAATACAAAGAGGTTCCAGTAAGTATAAATGTAAGTTACCTTTTAAATGTTTTTATAATTGTGAAGTAAGACATTTTATGGCTAAATGTCCCCATAAGAATACTAACAATGTTGAGAAAAAGAATGGGAAGAAATTATTTTAGAGAAATTTTAAAGGATAGAGAAAACAAAAGAGTTTCTACATCAACGAGGAAGAAGATTACTCTAGTGAAGAAGAAGATGAAGATGTCTCCAAAGATGAAAAGGAAAAGGTTGTGTTCATGGATTTTGAGACTAGTGAAGGAGATACAAAACTTGGTTCCAAAAACAATGCAAAAGAAGTAGATCTCATGGAAGAATTGATGTGTGATGAAAAGGAAATCACAAGACTAAAGAATAGAATTGAAGTCTAAGTGAGCTAAAGAAAAGGTATCTAAGGAATTGAATATTGTATAAAATATGATTGTTGAACTGAAGACCCATACTAAAGAAGCAAAAAGTGTTGAAGAAGATCTAACAAAAAAATTACTATTAAGAGACAAAGATTGTGAGAAACTGGAAGCAAAAATTGTGATAGTAAGGAAAGAGATTGAGAAAGTGAACCAACAACTACAGATGAAATTTGGTAAGAGTAGTGAAACCCTAGATCATATTTGGAAATTTAGAGAGCTTCGCATATCAAAATCAAAATAGGTTTTAATGATCAGAAGAAGGTGATAGAACAGTCTGAGAAGACTACAAAGGAAAGTCCAAAAGTGAGAGGATCTAAAATTTTAAAGTTTGAAAGAACCATGGTGAGCGATTAAAGCTGACACATAATGATGGCTTCATTCAAGTGTAGAAAAGAAGAAGAAGATCTAGAAGATAGGTATATAATACCAGGTTAAACATTCCTTTCTCTGGTTATGTTTTAATTGTAATAATTTTGGATATAAGGTTGTGGACTATAGAAGAATTTTGGTAATAAGAAATAACTTTATCAGTAATAATGCATTTGCACTTCTGTACAATTTTAATATCATTTTTTTTAGTTGCAACAAATTTGGACACATTTCAAGGAAGTGTAGAGGCAATTTTGTGAATCCTCTGCTACCAAAAAGTGAAAGAAAAGGATAAAAAAATAGAAGTCATGAATTAGAAAAGGTTTGGAAGAAGAATCTTGAAGGGAATAAGTCAGAAAATTCAATGATTTCTCAAACTACACTACATGCTTAGAAGGTAAGAATTTGTGGATCATAGACAGTGGTTGCTCTAGCCATATGACTAGAGATAAAAGTAAGTTCATGAATTTCAAGAAATTTGAAGGTGGTGATTAGGGTGAAAATAGAATAAGATGATGGATCACTTATTTTTCAAGGCCCTAATCACTTCAAATTATGGAAAATATGATGCCAATAACAACCATAAATGAAACCTAACTATTATAGCAACTATGGGGGATCTATGTACTTGGCCATAAAGTTGTTATTTTTGAGCTATGGAAGACTCATTCTCCTTCAGTGGCAAATGGGTCCTTTTAGGGTTTTAAAAGACTAATTTTAGGATCATGTACCTTGATGTATGCACTCTTAATTTCTAAGTTGTCAAGTTCTAGAAGTCTGTAGTTAATTCTATAGATCTCTTTCTATGATCTTGCACTTTGAATGACAACTTTTGCAACTTTGACAATTTTTCTCCAAATCTTGCTCAACTTGATATTCAACCTGTAAATCTACAATCACACACTCAAGGGTAGAAAACTTGTTGATTTGTTAGTGAATGGGGGTTTTCCTTAGTCACACCCCTTTTATGTAATTAAACCAAGTGATGAAATGAAGGAAATGAAACATGAACATGAAATATGCAAATGATGTCACCTTGGATTTTGTCTTGTGAAGTAAATCTGCAAACTATCATGGAGTGAACTAGAGAATGTAGATCTAGGATCCTTGAAAATGATGTAAAAAATAGTTTCAAATAGATCTTAAATGCTATACTCATAATATTAGCTCAACAACATGAATGCATGCATCAAACCCTTGAAATGATGATATGATCTTGAATTGTTGTAATGAACACTTTGAAATCTACCTTGAAATGGCTTAGGAATGCTCTAATGCTTGATCACTTGAATGCTTGATTGCTTGATAGATTGTGTTAGGAGAAACAATGTGAATTAACCCCTTATTTATACTAAATTAGGAGATTAACCTCGAAATTCAAAGAATTCAGGACGACACCAGATCTAGGAAGAAAGGTAATTAAATTCCCACCAAAATGAAATTCAAAAATTAGGGTCTCATTAAGGGAGGACCCATTCGCCACCAAATGTGAATGGGTCCTGGCTAAGTTTCCAGGACCAAGCTTTGGGGAGCTAAAAGAAGGCCAAAAACCCATTTCAGATCACTTAAGAAAGGGGGGTCCTACTAAGGGAGGACCCATTAGCCATTAAGGTTGAATGGTTCCTATCTTAGCTTACCAAAACCAAAATTTTTCCCAATGAAATAATTTGATATTTAATTTATGATTGTCAAGAAAGATCCTTGTGAGGTGTCAAAATTAAGGCCTAAATATGAATTAAAAAAGGGTTCATAACTCTAATTAACCATAATGAATTAAGACCACCTAAATAAGTGTGAAAGTACCTTACAACACTTTACAACACTTAATAAAGGTACAGATTATGTAAATTTTTATTGAAAAGGGGCCCATTAGGCTTAATTAAGTAAATAAGTCCTAGAAAAGCATGAAAGTGTGTTACAACACCTTTTCAAAGGACCAATTAAGGCATGTTTTAGTTAAATAAAGGTTCTAAAATAGTTTGAATGTGTACAACACATTACACCACCACTCTAAGACACCATTAATTCAGTTTTAATGTCAATTATCAAATCAAGCAAGGAAAAGGCTATTTTTTCTATTACTACATTTTCCCCCCACTTTAGTGAGAGGATGGCCCCATGTAAAACTCATAGTAAAGTAGACATTCAAGACACTTAATTATGCAACAATAACAAAGATACATGATCATACCCTATCAAAGGCCAAAAGAAAATAAACAAAAATAGAGGATCAAAAAAAATTGATTCAACACGATGTGAGGCAGTGGCTATTTGTCCATAAAAAATGCTTCTCACTCTGGGGTAGTGGACCCTCAGTCTATCCACTAGGTGAGTTGTCCCAATGAAGTGGTTTAGTGAGAAATCATTACACTATTTTGGCTTCACACTATATAATGAAAAAGTCATATCAGTGTATTGGCTTCCCATCATACTAACCATACCAAATTTATCCTCTAGATAACTTTAATAAGGCACGACAATGAAAATGTTTTTGAAAATTATTTTGAATGTCATGTAATTTTTTTTTTAAAGGGGATTTTTATTTATTCATGTAATGGTATTCCTCTTAGGGATCATTATGCCTAATGTCTCCAAGAGAGGACAAGTCAAAAGTGTCAAATCGTCACCCATGGGATGCCTCATTTGTATCATGCCATGATAGTAGATTGTAGACTACTAGATGACATCAAGCCCAATGGGACCACCAAGAAGAGGACACATCACAAGAAGAAAGGAAAATCATGCCATGAAATTTTCCAAAATATGTCATCATTATATGCCCCCACTTTGAAGTGGTTGCTACACCATCACTGTGAGAAATTTCTTTAAAGTATCCAATGTTTTTTATCCTAAGACATGAGAGATTCCCTCAAAAAGCCCTATTCCAAGTCACAAGAAGAAAGGAAAATTATGTCATAGGACACATCGCAAGAAGAAAGGAAAATCATGCCATGAAATTTTCCAAAATATGTCATCATTGTATGCCCCCACTTTAAAGTGGTTGCTACACCATCACCATGAGAAATTTCTTTAAAGTATCCAATGTTTTTTATCCTAAGACATGAGAGCTTCCCTCGAAAAACCCTATTCCAAGTCATATGTTTCCGAAGAATTTGCGTCATGAAATAGGAAGGAAAGGGTTGCCCCACAAACACATAAGGGGTCAATGGATTTTGGGTCAGTATGTCTATGATACAATATTGTCATAGAGCATGTAAATGTCATCATTCCACAAATACTCACAAAACTGGAAGACTGACACAAAGAAAGCAAAACCAAAGAAAAATCCTTTCAGGTCAACATGGAAGAAATATGAATGTTTCGACGCCTTGCATCATCCCCAAAAGGAAAATACAAGACAAATGATAATTACGACATAGAGAAGAATGAAGATACATATAGAAGAATGCATAAAAGAGAGAGGAACATCAAACGAAACATCACGGGGGATCACATACAAAGAAAAATGAAAAAGAAAAAGACTAGTAAGGCACAATGAAGTCAACCTATAGAAGTTCATCTACCTCCCAATATCGGTCAATATAAATGGAAGGTGGGAAAGTAGGCAAAGGGACAACGGAAAGTGCCGAACTAGTACATGCACCAAGTTCAACACTCCTTTTAGGAGATTTATCATCTAAGCTCATATAAGAAGAAAACAATGCATTCAACTCATCATGCACTTGTTCATAAATCTTTGTAATGTTAATGTCATCATCTAAGTTAATCACAACAGAACGTCAAATAAAAATTTCCATGCAATTTTATTGTTTATGTTGCGGAAAGGGTTGAGAGTCATCATGTATTGCTTCAGGTAGGTTTGGATTTTTATTTTCTATGTTATTGTTGTTTTCTTGAGTTTACAATCTATGATCAATAGCACAATGTCTACATCTACATTCTCTAGCACTTCGATTTATTTTCAGTTCAGTGTCAATTTGTTTTTGTGTAAGAGTGGGTTTGTCAATCATAGGTTCCTTTTCTTCCTTGAGAGGAATAGAAGAAACAATAGGATGTTGCTCAACTGCTTTCTCTTTGACTTTGTAAACTTTTTTGACTCTAGGAGGGACAACAATATTGTTTGTATTATCTCATGGTCTCTTGTATGAAATTGCAGGAGGTTGTTCTATATGTTGTTCTTGTATGGTCAAGAGTGCTTTTGGTTCAATCATTGTCTCATCAAGGATGGTTGGTTCTATCATAGGTTGAGGCATGTTTCGAAGGGATAGTTCTGCTATTTTCTTTGCCTTGAATTTTTGATATGATTTGAAAAAGAAATCTTCATGAGGCTTGATAGGTTCCATAGGCTCGGGCCAAAAGTAATCTAGTGAAAAATTCCCGTTTTCCGAGGCAAGATGGAATCCACTATGACGCACAATGAAGATGTCATTGCCAAATGGAAACTTTAGAAATTTATTCACAATCGAAGGGACAAAATTCATGGAGCGAAGCCATGGATATCCTAGCTTCACACAAAATTGGTCTGATTGTGGGATGTTGAAGAATGAGACTGTTAATGTTTTGGTCCCACCTTTAAAGGGAGATCTATCAAGCAATAAAATTTGTTATGTGTCTTGATCCATTCTTTCAGGTTGTCAAACACATCTTGATATAGCTCATGCACATATAAGAATTATTATGTGATCACATTCTCTCCACAAACAGTATCAATCAGTATCCCATTAGTGGGCTTATTATTGATTCAGCCAACTATGTAAAGAGGACCATCAGGTGCATTTTTAGGTATGTGACTTTGTGAGAAAGCAATGTCAAGAGGTTGTCTAGTCAAGCCCTTATGAGGTTTAGCTTCAATAAATGCTATCACGTTATTTGTGGGAGGTAATTGCATATGATCATTATCTACCTTAACATTGTTCTTAGTTTCAGTAGGAGGATTGGTTCTGTCATGTATGTTGCTATTATCTTGTTTGTTCAAGTATTCCTGAAGGAAGCAACTAAGGCTATAGATAATTTGTGTTTCATTTTGAGTCTTAAGAACTTTTCTTAGATTTTGTATGATAGGAACCAAGGTAATGTCAATGCATTCACTAAGGATATGGGCTTGTAAGTTTTCTAGTTGTTCATCTAGCTTGCCAATGACATCATGCACATTGATTATAGGAGGTGAAGCCATAGGAAATGGAGTATGTAAACTATGAGCCATGGAGGGTTGATTCTCAACACTATCAGAAAGAGAGTTAGGAAACCCAAGACCCACGACAAGTGAGATATCGTGGGTTGACATGAGCCTCAAACTTCATCTTATAATAGTATTGTGAATGTACACCAAGTTGTAAAGATTGAATACAAGTTTTACAAACCTAGTGTGTAAACCCTAGAATGGAAAATACAAAAACCTAAAATGAAATGAAATTTTCAAAATCTAAGCAATGCAATTTACTGATTAAACAATGCAATAAGCTGAAAATGAAATGCTTTTGATCCAATTTTGAACTTTTAACAATGTACTGAAATGAAGAAATTCAAGCTAAATGCAATTAAATTGATGAAACAGAAAATCAGTAAACTGAAACAACAAGATAATAGCACCAAAAAAAAGCTAAAATGCGAGATTTTAATGTCTTGAAATTGTATATATGTAGCTAATTGGGACTCATTCGCTAGTAAGGGCAAATGGGTCCTAGTTAAGTCTTTCTGGGATCTTTCTGTGGATTTTAGATTCAATTTTAATGCCTTTTTAGATGCTAGAAGGTACAAATCAGACCTGATCAAGGAATTATTCACCAGTAAAGGCGAATGGGTCTTGGTAAGGTCTTTTTAGACTATTTTTTGATTATTTGCAATTTCTCAGATATATCTTTCAGTTCCAGGTTGTAGATAGTGAAATGCAGCTTCAGATTTTCCATAAATTCAATGCAAAAATGCAATAGAAAGGTGAAATGCAAGACCTAGTTTGAAATTCAATTTTGTTTTGATTCTCAAATGAAATTGAATGAGATCTAAATGAGATACAAAATGACTAATTTTTTTTTGTAATTTTCAAATTTAAGAAGTGCAAAATAATGCAAATATAACCCCTATATGATATGAAAGATGTAAATGCAAAAGAAGAAAACCCTAATTCAATGCAAATCTAAATGAAATGAATGCAATATTTTAACTTAAAATATAATGAAAGACTCTAAAAATCAGAAAAGTGCAATTTTGAATGAGTCGAGTTCACCAAAAATGATTAGGGTGAAAATAGGATCCACCATATGTGATTGGATAAGATGATGGATCACTTATTTTTCAAGGTCCTAATCACTTCAAATTATGGAAAATATGATGCCAATAACAACCAAAAATTAAACCTATCTATTATGGAAACTATGGGGGATGTTTTTAGAGCATAAAAATCTATGTACCTAGCCAGAAAGTTGTTTTTGAGATATGGAGGACTCATTCACCTTCAGTGGTGAATGGGTCCTTTTAGGGTTTCGAAAAACTGATTTCGGGATCCTATATCTTGATATCGACACTCTTAATTTCCCGACTATCAAGTTCTAGAAGCCTGTAGTTAATTTTGTAGAGCTCTTTCTGTGATCTTGCACTTTGAATGACAAATTTTGCAACTTTGACAATTTTGCTCCAAATCTTTCTCAACTTGATCTTCAACCTATAAATCTACAATCACCCACTCAAGGGTAGAATTTTTTTTGATTGTTAGTGAATGGGGGTTTTCCTCAGTCAAACCTCTTGTAGGTAATTAAACCAAGTGATGAAATGAAGGAAATGAAACATGAACATGAAATATGTAAATGGTGTCACCTTGGATTTTGTCTTATGAAGTAAATCTACAAACTATTATGGAGTGGCCATGGAGAATGTAAATCTAGGATCCTTTAAAATGATGTAGACAATAGTTACAAATAGATCTTCAATTCTAAAATCACAATCTTAGCTCAACAACATGAATGCATGCACCAGACCCTTGAAATGATGATATGATATTGAATTGCTGCAATGAACACTTTGAAATCTGCCTTCAAATTCCTTATGAATGTTCTAATGCTTGATCACTTGAATGATTGAATTCTTTCTAGATTGTGTTAGGAGAAACAATATGAATTAACCCTTTATTTATACTAAATTAGGAGATTAACCTCAAAATTCAAAGAATTAAGGCTGACACCAGATTTGGGAAGAAAAGTAATTAAGCTCCCACCAGAATGAAATTCAAAAATTAGGGTCTCATTAAGGGAGGACCCATTCGCCACCAAAGGCGAATGGGTCCTAGCTAAGTTTCTAGGACCAAGCTTCGAGGAGTTGAAAGAAGGCCAAAACACCATTCTAGATCACTTGAGAAAGGGGGGTCTTATTAAGAGAGGACCCACTCGTTATTAAGGATGAATAGGTCATGGCTCAGCTTACCAAGACCAAATTTTTTCCAATGAAATAATTTGATATTTAATTTATGATTGTCGGGAAAGATCTTTGAGAGGTGTCCAAATTAAGGTGTAAATTTGAATTAAAAGAGGGTTAATAACTCTAATTAACCACAATGAATTAAGACCACCTAGATAAGTGTGAAAGTACCTTAGAACACTTTACAACACTTAAACAAGGCACACATTATGTACATTTTTATTGAAAAGGGTCCCATTAGGCTTATTTAAGCAAATAAGTCCTAGAAAAGCATGAAAGTGTGTTACAACACATTACAACACCACTCCAATACACCATTAATTCGGTTTTAATGCCAATTATCATATCAAGAAAGGAAAAGGCTACTTTTTTTGTTACTACAGGTGGTTCTGTGACCCTTGGAAATAATTCAATTGTCAAAATTTCTTTGAATTTTGAGGTTAATCTCCTAATTTAGTATAAATAAAGGGTTAATTCATATTGTTTCTCCTAACACAATCTAGAAATGTTGGTGTAATTAATATTTAATTACACTTGCATAACTTTACTTAGGTTTTGCTTAGGTAATAATTAGTTTACTTAATTAATAAGTAAGCTTTATTTAGTTGAACTGTTTTTAGGTCAACATTAGGGTTGCATACTTTGCTTTTATAAAGCAAATCATCTCATTGTAACATTGAATTCCTGAATAATATCATTTTGCACATTGACATGCAAAGTTCTGCTTTTTTATGTTTTCTCTTCTATGGAAGGTGTTTAGGTTTGCATGTATGATCCAGGGTTTCTAACATGGTATCAGATCCTTGACATGCAGCCCCTTCTCAAATTCCGGAGAAATTCATTGCAGAGTTCGTTCGGGGTTCCTCGAGGATTTTATGCCTTGAGTTCATTTATGCAGCATCTTGGATCAGATCGTGCATTTCCATTGGATTCAGAGCGCTGGAAAAAGTTAGGTTTGACTTTTATTTTGTAGATTTTGGTCATCATTTGCCAGATTTGTGAGGGTTTTAGTTTTGGTATTTTTTTGCAAGCTCTGGAGGTAGCCATTTTTTGGAAGCATTTTGAGCAGAAACGGAGGTCACCATTGCGTTCGCAGCAGCCAAAAGCCCTAAGATCGCCTTTCATTTCATCGATTTTGGCGAAGTTGATCCGGAGGGCAAAATTTTTTTGCCGGGGAGGCCGTACAGCCTCCCCAGCACGCTTTTCGAGGCATGTTTTTTGAAAAAAATGCAAAAAATGATGGTTCTTGGTTTTTGTGCCACCGCTAGTAGGTTTAATGGCACCCGTCACGGGGCTGCCACCGGGCGGCCACCCGCTCGTGGCTCTGGCCAGCGGCGCCGCCGACATCCGCCACCCGCCCACCACCGACCGTCGGCCCAGCCCTCGCGGGCCCATTCGAGCTCAGCCCCGGTGATATGGAAGACCGGGGGCTACCCGCCAGCCCCTGAGAGCTTGTTTTCTGCAGCTTCGGTCATATGGGCGACCAGGGGCTCCGCCCTAGCCCCCTGTACGCCAGCCCCTGGTCGCATGCAGGACCAAGGGCTGAAATTTTTTAGCCCCCTGGGCTGCCTGTAGGCCTTATTGGCCTTTCTGGAGCACTTTTACAAAATCGGGCGTAACTTTTGCGTACGGTGTTTGTTTTTTACAAACAAGATATCGTTGGAAAGCTGATTTCGGCACCGATCTATTCAACATTTTTTTTTTTTAGATTTTGATCTAGATTTATTTTTCAGGTCCTTGAACTTAGATGTTCTGTTTTTCATTCCGGAGGGCATATCTTTTGACTCGGTGATCCTTTTTTCGCCATTCTTGCGGCGTTGGAAAGCTGGTTCAGTCCTCTACACAGATCTGAGGTCTATTTTTATTTTTTGTTTATGCATGTTAGGAATTCTCTCCTTTTTCAGTCATTGGGGATTGTAATAAATGAACTGATATAAAGTTCCTTCGGGGGGGTTTCTTGCATAATAATCTTCATCATGTTTTGATGGCAACTCGCATGGGTTGTAATTTGGTTTCCTAGTTTCTTTTGGCCACATTTTTGTCTTAGCTTGACACATACCAGATTCATTTTGGTTCACACTTTAGCTTGAGAGCCTATGGTTAGTGATCCACATCGGATCCATCTCAGTTTGAGGGCCACTAAATTTGTGGTTATTGTTCCGAGTCTATATGGTACTTTTTCCCATGGAAGAGTTTCACTCTCAGTTTTGGCATCGGCATCGAGATTCACGGCTTCCAGATTCTATCATTATCATACCATCTACTGTTGCTTTATGGATTCCAGGGTTGTTCCAGTTTGGAGTGTTCGAGTGTTCCGTGGCATCGGGTCTGCTGTCACATTATTATGATTCTGATATGGTTTCTTGTAGACAGAAGTATCTTTCCTTGCTTGCCGGATTGCGGTTCTAGTGTTACTCCACAGTGTTCTTCCAGTGCTTCTTTGCAACAGTCATCTCATTGTAGGGGGGGTTGTCCCACTGGGTTTTTCCTTCTCTACCTCATTA
The DNA here is from genome assembly GCA_007115665.2 of Sequoiadendron giganteum. Classification (NCBI taxonomy): domain Eukaryota; kingdom Viridiplantae; phylum Streptophyta; class Pinopsida; order Cupressales; family Cupressaceae; genus Sequoiadendron; species Sequoiadendron giganteum. The sequence goes on from CM021108.1 coordinate 200,287,801, forward strand.
TTGCATTTGTACATGGGTACCTGATCAGACCTTGTTTCTGGGACCCATTCATGCTTTCTTGCATTCATCTTAGTTTTAGTTGCACTTATGGGGGGTGTTGGTGTAATTAATATTTAATTACACTTGCATAACTTTACTTAGGTTTTGCTTAGGTAATAATTAGTTTACTTAATTAATAAGTAAGATTTATTTAGTTGAACTATTTTTAGGTCAACATTAGGGTTGCATACTTTGCTTTTATAAAGAAAATCATCTCATTGTAACATTGAATTCCTGAATAATATCATTTTGCACATTGACATGCAAAGTTCTGCTTTTTTATGTTTTCTCTTATGTGGAAGGTGTTTAGGTTTGCATGTATGATCCAGGGTTTCTAACATCTAGGACCAAGCTTCGAGGAGTTGAAAGAAGGCCAAAACACCATTCTAGATCACTTGAGAAAGGGGGGTCTTATTAAGAGAGGACCCACTCGTTATTAAGGATGAATAGGTCATGGCTCAGCTTACCAAGACCAAATTTTTTCCAATGAAATAATTTGATATTTAATTTATGATTGTCGGGAAAGATCTTTGAGAGGTGTCCAAATTAAGGTGTAAATTTGAATTAAAAGAGGGTTAATAACTCTAATTAACCACAATGAATTAAGACCACCTAGATAAGTGTGAAAGTACCTTAGAACACTTTACAACACTTAAACAAGGCACACATTATGTACATTTTTATTGAAAAGGGTCCCATTAGGCTTAATTAAGCAAATAAGTCCTAGAAAAGCATGAAAGTGTGTTACAACACATTACAACACCACTCCAATACACCATTAATTCGGTTTTAATGCCAATTATCATATCAAGAAAGGAAAAGGCTACTTTTTTTGTTACTACAGGTGGTTCTGTGACCCTTGGAAATAATTCAATTGTCAAAATATCTGGTAAGGGTGCTTTAAGTCTTTATTGTGGTAGAACAAAGATGCATGATGTTTTATATGTTGAAGGTTTAAAGCATAATATTTTAAGTGTTAGTTAGATGTGTGAAAAAGGCTATAATCTGTCTTTTAGTGCTAAATGTTGTGAAATCAGGGAATCAAGTACCAATGAACTAATTATGGAAGGAAGCAGGACATACAATGATATTTATTATCTTAGTGAGTTGAATGGAGAAATTTGTCTCATTATGAAGAAGGATGAAATCTTTCTTTGGCACAAAAGGTTGGGACATATAATTTTTTATGATATTGTAAAGGTTAGCCCAAGAGGTTTGGTCTAGGATATGCCAAAGATTAAGAAAACTCAATCAAATAGCTGCAAGCCATGTCATGAAGGGAAGAAAACAATAAGCAAACATCTTGCTAAGGAGTATTCCACAAAAAAACCATTAGATTTGGTTCATACAGATCTATGTGGACCAATGAGGAAAAATTATACAAGGAGATAGGTATTTCATGATGTTCATTAATGATTACACTGGGATGACTTGGATAACATTTTGAAAGAGAAGTCAGAAGCATTTGAAATGTTTAAGATGTTCAAAACATTAGTGGAGAATGAAACTGGAAGGACAATCAAGGTTTTGAGATTTGAAAAAGGTAGAGAATTCACTATTGAGAAGTATGATAGATTTTGTGAATAACATGTGATCTAGAGGCAATTCTTTGCTCCTAGAACTCTGGAGCAACAATAGAAAGAAAGAACTGGACTATATAGGAGATGGAAATAACTATGTTATGTTAAGAATAACTACTAGATATGTACTATAGAGAAGCTACATAGACTGCTGTGTACATTATGAATAGAGTTCAAGTCAAGTGCAAGAATGAGAATACACCATATGAATTATGGAGAGGAAGACTAGCATCAATAAAACACCTCAAAATATTTGGCAGCTAGTGCTACATCAAGAGAGATGAATAACATTTAGGTAATTTTGATTCTAGATCAGATGAAGGAATTTTTCTTGGTTATTCATTGAGAAGTAAAGCTTACAAATGTTATAACCAAATATTGAAGAGGATAGTAGAAAATGAAAATGTGAAAGTTGATGAGACTATTTAGTCTACTAGTATTACAAAAGTAGAAGATGATGAAGAACCAATTCACAACAGTATTGAATATTCAAAAGAAGTGGTTACAAAGACTATAAAAAACTATGTTCAGATAAATTATTTTGAAGTCCACATCATAGGAGATAAAGACAATGGCTTTGAAACTTAGAAGAGACTTGGGAGAGCAAGTGAACAAGTACACTTTGCATTACTATCAAAGATAGAGTTTAAGTCATACAAAGAAGCAAGCAAAGAGAAAGGCTTGATATAATTTGAGGAAGAACTAAATCAAATCATGAATAATGAAACTTGGGAACTTTTCCCTAGACCTAAAGGGAAGAATATGATTGGAACCAAGTGGGTGTTCATAAAAAAGATAATGAAGAAGGTGAAGTGATCCAAAACAAGGCAAGACTTGTGTGTAAAGGGTATGCTCAGGTTGAAGGCATAGAATTTGAAGAGGCATTTACTCCAGTGGCAAGACTAGAGGGAATTAGGATGTTCTTAGCCCTTTGAGCATTCAAGAAATTAAATGCATATCAAATGGATGTGAAGTCAACATTCTTGAATGAACAACTAGAAGAAGAATTCTATATTGAACAACCAGAAGTATTTCAATGTTCTAACAATCTAGATTAAGTTTGTAGATTGAAGAAGGCTTTGTATAGACTCAAACAATCTCCCAGAGCTTGGTATTCAAGATTGGATGGATACTTGTAGAAAAAATGATTTTAGAGAGGAAGTATAGATAATAATCTATACATAAAAACAAAAGGAGATAAATTACTGATAGTTGTGGTCTATGTGGATGGCATAATTTTTTGAGGTAGTAATGAAGACACGTGCAAGGAAATTCAGAAGGCAACACAAAATAAATTTGAGATGTCTATGTTAAGAGAATTATCTTTCTTTCTTGGGTTGTAGCTAGTATAATCAAACAAAGACATTTCCATTTCACAACACACATACATTAAGGAGATGATAAGTAAGTTCAGGATGAAAGATTGAAAATCAGTTGCAACACCTAGGGTTACTGGATGTAAGTTAAGTAAAGATGATGAATCTGCTCCTATAGATCAAAATTTGTACAGGTGCATGATTGGCAGTTTTCTATATGTGATAGCATCCAAACTATATATTATGTAGGAAGTTGGAATGGTTTCTAGATTTTAGGAAGCACCTAAAGACACTCGTGTTAAAGCGGTGAAGAGAATATTTAGGTATTTGAAGGATACTAAAGATTTTGGACTATGGTATCTTTTGTCACATAAAATTGCACCCTATTGAACAAGAGTTCAGTGTTCTAATGACACAATGTAAATAACCTCGAGGTTGTGGGACCTTGCGTGAATGAGGTTGAATCTCTAAAGAAGGCCAAATTCCTCTTCTAACTAAGTGAAAATGTGTTGGCCTAACCCAACACAATGAAAAACCTATTACTACTTTATTCTAACAAATCACAAAGAAAAGGGATAGAAAGAGACATAAAATGTAATAGAAGGTGATGCACCAAGATAGAATGTGTTTCTTCTTTCCTTTAGGTCACACAAAATATCAACAAATCAGATAAAACAAGCATTCAGACATGAAGGTCAGTGATTTTATTTAAACATTCAAGAAATACCAATGATAATAGTAAGATTTATTGCTATTAGGCTTAAAATACATACTTTACAGTGGAATAATACAAGATGCAAGGTATACAAAATAAAACTATGAGAGGAGCCAAAAAGAAGAACCCCTAATAAAGATACAATATTTTCCTTTATGGTGCAAGCATAACCAAGAGTTGAATTCAAATCCTAACCCTAAAATAACCATGGTTAGAGAAGATGAATTTGATTAGATTAAATGATATGAATTTCTCCCACTATAGAGCAACATAACTAGCCATAAAGGTTGTAACAACTCAATCATATTCCAAGATGATGACTCATATGAATGCAGGGATGAGGACTCATGAAATCCACAACAAAATATTAGGCCAAAATACCCTGACAAGAGAATATAGCATCTGCAACACCTCAAGGAGTAATGGAACTACCTAGAAATGAAAAGCAGTATTGAAAAGGTGTGAGCAAATGATTTGAGTCAATCAAATATGATCTGGTAGTTGAGAATGTCACTGAGACATTACTTCTTCAAATCTACCATGAATAGGAGCAATTGACCGTTGGAGTTTGAATATTGGCTGTTGGATTGGAGATGGATGGTCAAGATCAAATTTCCAATGCAAGGTTAAAACACAACCATTGATCACCAATCATTTGATCCCCATTGTTTCCCACTATCCTGTGCACCAATTTTACACTTGTTGTGGTGCATCGGGTCACATTTATTAGTTAATTACCTCCTTACCACTATACTGCACATCACTTACTTGACCAATGCAGTATGGCGGTGAACTTACCACCACCTTGCATTGCTTGTTGATTGACTATCGTGGTATGGTGGTGAACTTACCTCCACTCTACGTTTATTTTTGATTGATAATTGCGGTATGGTGGTGAACTTACTGCCACCCCGTGTTTCCTATTGATCAATCGTTATGGTATGGCGATGAACTCCGTCAGTGCTACCATACCTTGTAGGCCCTCCAAGGACCTATAAGACTAATCATGGACTCCAAAGGCCTTACCAGTCCATTGGGAATAGATTCATGAGGGTAAAACTAATAGATGGCCCCCCTCAAAGAAAAATAGAACATGTGCAACTATACTTGGAGGAAAGTATTGAAACTAGGGACATACATTCCCTTAAGGAGAATGTAGGGTGTGTAAAGCACTTCATGGGAAGAAATATATTTATAATATATACATGAAAACTCAAAACTTATCAAAAATAAGGTTTGAGATGAATCCTATTGACTAAGATTGGAAGAATCTCACTGTTCAACTTGGAAAGATTGAATGCATTGGCCTCCTTACAGTTGGTGATGACATATGGACCACTCAATATGGCATCAAAATTAGAATGTCTTTTAGCCTTGGCTCTATCAACACCCCATTTCAGCACTAGATCTCCCTCTTGGAACATCCTATGAACTTCCTTCCCATCAAAATTTATTTTGACCTATGCTTGATGTGTTTCTATGACTTGCATATATTTATTCCTTTTCTCCTCCAGTTCCAAGAGCTCAACCAACCTTACTATCATATCATCATTTCTTCTAAATCCAACTGATGTACCAAATCAAGAGAAGGAAAATCCAATGATAATGGTAACCTCACTTCCCTTCCATAAACTAGCATGAAAGGAGAATTACCAATTACTCTTTTAGGAGTAATTATATCAGCCCAAAGGGCCATCTTTAACTTGCTATGCCAGAACCTTTGGTTGTCTTCAATGGTCCTCTTGATAATTCTGATGATATTTTTATTTGAAGACTCAAACAGGCAATTATCCTAAGGATAGTGATTAGATGAGGTCTTCAAGTAAATGTCATGCTTCATTGCCCAATCAAGGATTTGAGCACTAGTAAATGCCTTGGCATTATCAACAATAATGGTGGAAGGAGTGCCAAATTCGGTAACAATTCCATCAAGGAATTCCAAAACTGAAGCATTAGTGGCATCCTTCAAAGCAACTACCTCTATCCACCTTGTAAAGTAGTCCATATCTGTTAAAATCCACTTATGACTAGCACTTGATGCTGGATTTATCATACCAATAAAATCCAAACCCCACTATGTAAATGGCTCATCAACCTGAATGTGGTGAAGAGGGAGGGAATCCAACCTTTTTTTTCCAGAAAAGAAAGCACACTTTTTACAATTTCTCACCCATTTACAAGCATCATTGAATAAGGTTGGACAATAATAACCAACTCTCCTAATATTTTCAGTAGTAGTCCTTGCAGAAAAATGACCACCTGAAGATCCATCATGGAATTCATTTAGCAATCTGTTGACTTGATCTTCTTCTATGAATCTTAATAGGAATCCATTGAAATCATTTTTGAAGAGTATTCCATCCACTAAGATATAGGGAATGGACTCTAATCTAAAATGTCTTCTTTTGATCCTATTTAGACATGTAGGATATCTACCGTCTTGTGAAAAGGTAGTCATATCATGCACCCAACTGCCTTGTATGTTTGCATTTGGTGCTTGTTGTTCTTATAGCATAAGGGCAGCCTCTTGAGGAGTCTAAAGAGATTGAGACAAGTTTCTCACATAGCCCTTTTCTTCTCACTAGCTTGGTGATCTTAATGTCAACATCATACTTCATCACCTTGGTAATCCATCCAACCCGTGTTTCATTGATTTCTTTGCTTAACACGAACTCTTTAATGTTGGCATGAGGCACAATTAACTGTATCCTATTATTAGACAACATTTTTCTAAAAAAATTCAATTCTCTAACAATAGCAAGAGCTTTCATTTCAACATAGTTGTACTTTACCTCATAATCTTTAAGACTTTCACTAAATAAAGCAATGGGTTGCTCCATATTTTCATTATTTAACTATGTTAGGACATCTGATATACTTGGTTCACCTCCAAAGGTATAAAGATTAAAATGCTTGTCATAATTAGGATGGACAAGGGTAGGAGCTTGAAAATTTTCTTGTTTGATAGCTTCAAAACTATCTTAACCTTCTTTGGTCCACTCGAAGACCATATTTTTCTTAAGCATAGAAGTAAGAGGCATTACCAAAGTAGCAAGATTTTGGATGAATCTCCTCAGAAAGTTAATTGTGCCTAAAAAGCTCTGTAATCTTTTCTTGTGGCTGAGAAGTGGGATGGCCAATATAGATTTTACTCTTGCAAGATCAATGACCAAGTCATCCTTTGAAACAATGTGCCGAAGAAGCTTGCCCTAATCAGTGGAAAAGACACATTTATTTGGATTTAGGGAAATACCATATTCTTTGCATTTCTGAAATACTTGCTCAAGGTGGCTAAAATGGTCTTTTGCATGCTTTGAAAATACTATGATATTTGTAGACACTGAAAATTGACCACTTTCATTTGACCAATTTACCCCTAATTCAACCAATCTCATACCCTATATATTAATTAAATAATACCCTATTATTTAATTAATATTCATTATCCCTTATCCCTTCATCCTAATTTATTTCTTCTATCATCATTAAATCCTAGCCTAAAGTAAATAATTACTTTTAATTATTTACTCCCATCACTTATCCATTTCCTCCAAAAAATTAAATAAATAATACATTTATTTAATTCCCCTCATGTCACATCCTCCATAACCTTTTTCTAATCTTGATTAATTTGCATAATCCTAGATTAAGGATGTGCACATTCCTAATCCTTGATTAGGTAGGTGTCACATCCTCCATAATATGCAAGTGGATCATTAATCCTCATTACCCACCTAATCATTTTCCGAATCCCTCACTTACACAACATAATCATTGATTAGCTATCCTAACCTACCCCTTGGTCAACTCTCCTCATCCCCCAAGGAATTTTTAATTATTTTTTGTCTTCCCAAGGTCGTTTTGAGGAATTTTTAATTCCTCTCTCCTCCCCCAAGGAATATTAAGTTCCTTTTCTCTTTCACAAGGAATATTTAATTTTTTTTATCATTCCCATGCACATTAAAAATGAATTTTTATTTACTTTGGTCAACTCCTGATCTCAACCTTTGATCCTCTTCCAAGAATCAATCTTGGCCACCCATTCCATCTCCCTTGCTAAATGACTAACACTTAGCCATTTTGACATTCAAAATAATTCTCAAACCTTATGCAACTACAATCTACCAAATTCAACCTCACATCATCATCTTTCAACCATAGCCAAATCCACCACCCTTGCATGCAAATCAAGCAAAATCAAGCCGTTACGCTGTCAAAATTGATCTAGGAGCACACATATCAAGCCATCAAAAGGGGAAAATAGCTCATCAAGCTCAAATAAGGTAATATTTTGGGAATTTTATTTACAAGTTTGAGTTTTATCTTTAACCCAATCTTGAGTGCTATCTTTGGTTTTTATCTATTGCTTGAGTTTGTTTCTTGAATTTTAGATGGGGTAAAAATATTGCACACAATATCATCCAAATAGACCAAAAAAAACTATCTAAACACACCTTGAAATTTCATATCCATGGCTCTCTGAAAAGTGGCACCGACATTGGTTAGACCAAAATGAATTTTAAAATAAGCGTAGGTGCCCTAGTTTCTAGTAAATGTTGTCTTATGTTGATCAAATTCTTGGACAAAAATTTGGTTATAGCTCGAGTAACTATTTAAGAAAGAAAACCTTTCTGACCCACTGACTCTTTGCAAAATCTGCTCCATAGCGGGGAGAGGATAATAATCCCTTAGAGAGGCTTTATTTAGATCCCTGAAATCTACACAAAGTCTTATTTCCCATTATTTTTCCTAACAGGAACAAGATTTGCAACCCATGAAGAATGCTTGATGGGAAAAATTATCCTAGTGTCAATCAATTTGGCCAACTCCTTTCTCATCAAAGGTTCAATCTTAGGATTTATAGGCCTTTGTTTTTGCCTTATAGGTTTGGCATTAGGATCTAATTCAATAGTATGTTGGGAAAGGCCTGGGCCAAAACCTTTTAAGTCTTCATAAGTACAAGCAACAACATCATTGTATCAATTGTAAAGATCTATGAAAACATCATGTTCAATGATAGAGCATACCTTTCCCAAGTTTAGAGACTTTCCCTCTGAAATTTCAATTGTCTTGAAGTCACCCTCCTTTGTAGCTAAGTTGATCCTTTTTTCTTTAACTGATCATCAAGGTTGAAAATAACTTCAAGGGTGATAAGACCATTTGGTAGCTTATTGCTACTCAACGTCACAATCTGATCACCATAGTGATTTTGTAGCCTAGACTTATTTCTTTAAGAAAATTTTGCCTCATCTTGCAAAAAATTTACTTTGTTGATCACTATCAAAGAATTGCTAGTGATCTTGATTATCTGGAATAGTAGGACTCACCACAAGTCTAATATGTTTCTCCTTTTTACTTGCAATATGTGTTGGTATGTCAAACTGAGCACCAATTATTGCAAGTCTATCAATGCTTTTATTATGATTTCTTGGAATTGTTTGGATATTAAAACCTTTAAAGCCCTCAATTAAATCCGAAACCCTATGCTTGTAGGATTTGAGAAAATTATTCTTGGTTGTGCTTTGAGTTTGGACTTGATGAGAAACCAATTTTTTGTCACCAAAAACTTGTAACAATTTGATGTTCCTTTTATGTGCGAGTTGGAGACCTTGGATAAGTTCTTCATACTTAGCCATGTTGTTAGTACAACTAAATTGAAGCTTGAAAGAGAAATAATATTTCTCCTTTTTCAGAGATACCATTTCTATTTCTAGCACCATCAAAAGACATCTACCATAATCCCCCTAGATCTTCTTGAGCATGAGATTGGGGATAGTAGAATTCTCCTCATGAATGCAATAAGTGCCCAAACCAGTCTCCTTTATTTGAGCTTCGGTAAGTGGGTCAAATTTTAAAGCATTACTCCATTCATCTAGAAAATAATCAGGGACCTCCTCTATAGGATTTGCAGGCCCATGGACATAACACTCCTCCTTTTGATCATGCAACATGCAGTTCATGTTTGTTGGACTAGGAGTGTAAGGTTTAATATAATCATTTTCTATGCCCAGGCTTAGATTTGATGGTCACTTTAGTGCCATATCTAGTTCTAAATAGCACGTGAGACCAATCAGTAGACAAATACCCACCTATCTTAGCAGTGAAATCCCTAGACAAGCAAATGGAAAAATGAGTAGAGAGGTCTATGACTGAAATTTCTCTCAAAACATCACAACTAGGACATGCATGCAAGGACCATTTTAAGTTTTAATTACTCCCACTATATTGATAGTAGTACCATCCAATTGTAAAAAACTTATAGCCATTAGCTCATACTTGATACCAAGCATGTCAGAAATTCCCTTAGGCATGACTGAACTACTTGCCACTGAGTCTATCAAAAAATTATGCACTATATGATTTCCAATAATTAAAGAAAGATAAAACGGAGGTGGCTTACTAATTTTTCTTGAATTCCCTTCTTCTTTGGGTTTCAATAGGCTGATTGATGGAGTAGTTTTCTCCTTTTCTTGCACATCACCCATTTTTTTATGTTATTTTAAATCCCATTGTAGAAAATCCCTTTGTGATGGGATAGATAGAGCCTCCCACATAGGAACATTTAGATTGGATTTCTTCATTTTCTCCACTATGTTAAAATGTTGGCTTTAGAAGGAACCTTTGGAATAGCAGAGTCTGTTGTTGTTGTTTGTGTGATCTTAGGCTACTCCACCACTTGCTTAGGTCTATTAACTTACTAATTTTCTTGTGGAACATCTGTTGTTCTACCTTTTGTCCCAACATTTGCATTTGGTTGAGTTTTCTAGGAGATTGATGCCTACCCAACAATGGAAGATGCACCACCCTCCATTGTTCTTTTCTTTGATCTTGTATTATGGGATATTGCATCGGTATCTAATTGATTTGTGTGGCAAAAAACCTCTTGAACCCAAATGACAAATGAAGAGTCTTCACATGCATGAATTTGATTACTAGATGTCATTTGGTTTATGCCAATCTGCTACTTTGAAGTAGAGGTTTCATTTTGAGCTACCAAATTTTGTACAAACTCTCCATTTTGACAAGCATTTTGATTATGAGCTTGCTCACAAGGGTAACACCACTCTTGTTCTTGTGCTAGATTATTTTGCATTGGAACCAAAGCGCTAGGATCACTAGCAGCAGGTGTATGCATATTATTCATGGGCTTAGTATGATTCCACTAGTTTTATCCTTGATAAGGTGGCCTATTTTGCTAATAACCCTGATTTTGAGGTTGATAAGGCCTATTGTTCTGAGCTTTCTACCTATCCAACGTTATTAACCTATTGTTCATATTTTAGAGAAAAGTGTGAAAATCTTCTAGAAGTGCAGCAGAGGTAGAAGGTTGTCTTGTAGAAGCCACTTGAATAGGAGCCACCATTGGCTACGAAGGAAGTTTTAGAAATAAAGGCATTGGTGGCCTAGGAGCTATCTTTCCAGCCTGAATTAAATAATTTTTTGCCGTTATGGAAACATCATAAGCATCTGGTAAGTTATTACCTCCCATTGATTGAATCATAATAGCTATATCACTATTAAGAGCTCTCAAGAGGTATAGGAAAGCATGCTTAGGAGAAGGTTTGAGCAAGGTATGGATTCTATCCCAAGTCTTTTGAAATTTGTAGTTGAAATCGCTCATGAATTCATGAGGTGCTCTTTTAATTGTGGTCAGTTGTTCTGCTAGGGATAAATGGTCACTCTTGTCTTCAAAATATTTGCATAACTTCTCCCCTATTTCATCCTAGTTGTGAATGGTGCTAGGTGGAAGACCTCTATACCACTATAGTGCTTTCCCTTTAAGAGAAGTGTTAATTAATCTAACAACCACACTGTCTTATGTTACATCATGCATTGAGCATATGTTTGCCACATGTATGATGTGTTCTTCTAGATTTGTAGATGTTTCACTAGTAAAATGAGGAATAATTTTCAAGGCATTGACTAGTATGTCCTTCTTTTGGGCCAATATTAAGGGGCTACCACTAGTAAAAGATATAAAGGGCTGATTTCTAGGTAAAGGCATGTGGAATAATGTCCTATTTGTATGGGTGGTAGGTGTTTTAGTTTGAAATAATCTACCCATAGGTGGCATAGATAGAGCTCTAGGACGATTTGTACTCCTATTTATTCTTATAGGCGACAAGGATTTCCTATTTCTTATTTTAGAAGTAGAAAATGATAGTTGAATATACTGGAAATTACCTCTAGAAGATTCTCTTGTTTAAATTCTTGGCATGAATTTGCAATTCTGATCTTGAACTAAGAGTTTTGAGTAACAACAGAGTTAAAAATTCGTATGTAGAGTCCTCCCTTGATAGAATAGTCACTAGGTACTTGTTTGAGAGCATCTTCAAGGATGGAATATTGAGAGAAACACCATTTTCTACACAAAATGGAGTGAAACATCTTGTCCCATTGGGTGTGCCAAAAACCGTTGTCACATAAAAATACACCTTATTGAACAGGATTTCAATGTTCTAATGACATAATGGAAACAACCATTGTGGACCTTGCACGAATGAGGTTGAATCTTTGGAGAAGGTCAGCTTCCTCTTCTAACTAAGAGAAAATTTGTTGGTCTAACCAAGCACAATGAAAAGCCTATTACTACTTTATTCTAACAGATCATAGAGAAATGGGATAGAAAGAGACATAAAATATAAAAGAAGGTGATGCACTAAGATAGAATGTGTTTCTTCTTTGCTTCAAGTCACAAAAATATCAACAAATCAACTAAAAAAAGCATTCAGACATGAAGGTAAAAGATTTCACTGAAACATGCAAGAAATACCTATGATAATAGTAAGATTTATTGGTATTAGGCATAAAATTTAGACTTTACAGTGGAAGAATACAAGATGCAAGGCCTACAAAAGAAAATTGTGAGAGGGTCCCAAAAGAAGAACCCCTAATAAAGATACAATTTCCTTTATGGTGCAAGCATAACCAAGAGTTGAATTCAAATCCTAACCCTAAACTAACCATGATTAGATAAGATGAATTCGACTAAATTAAATGATCTAAATTTCTCCCACTATAGAGAAACATAACTAGCCATAAAGGCTCTAAAAAATCAAGCACATCCCAAGATGATGACTCGTATGAATGCAAGGGTGGGGACTCAGGAAATCTGCAACAAAATATCAGGCCAATATACCTTAACAAGATAATATAGCATCTACAACACCTCAAGGAGTAATGGCACCACCTAGAAATGAAAAGTAACGTTGAAAAGGCATGGAAAATCGATCTGAGTTGATCAAATTTGATCTAGTAGTTGAGAATGTCACTGACACATTACTTCTTCAAAACTATCATGAGCAGGAGTAGTTGACCATTGGAGTTTGACTGTTGGCTGTTGGATTGGAGATAGATGGTCAAGATCAGATTGGTAATGCAAGATTAAAACATGACTATTGTTCACTAATCATTTGATCCCCACCATTGTGCGCTATCCTGTGCACCACTTTTACACTTGTTGTGGGGCAGCGGGTCACATTTACCAATTAATTACCTCCTTATCGCTATACCGCACATCACTTACTTGACTAGTGTGGTATGGTGGTGAAATTATTGCCACCTTGTGTTTCTTGTTGATTGACTGTCATGGTATGGTGGTGAACTTACCACCACCCTACACTACCTATTGATTGACTGTCATAGTATGGCGGTGAACTTACTGCCACCCTACATTTTCTGTTGATTGACCACCATGGTATGGTAGTGAACTCCCTTACTGCTACCTTACCTGCATGCACACCAAGGACCTATAGGACTGAACAAACATCCCTACAAGAATGTGGTAATGGAATATTATGCAATATAAAGGATATGAATCCAAGGGTGGCATAAAATATGCCAACAGTATCAAAAGATAGAAAATTTCACTTTGATTGCATGCACAAATGTAGATTGGGAAGGATGTGTTGATGATTGGAAAAGTACAAGTGGTGGTGTATTCTTTCTTCATGGTAGTTTGGTGTCCTAGTTGAGTAAGAAACATGAATAAACTTCTCTATCTATAGTAGAAGTAGAATACATTGTTACAGTATTATGCTACACTCAAGTGCTTTGGATGAAACATAATTTGAAAGAAATGAAGATTGAGTTTGAAGACCTTATCACTATTCTTTGTAATAACATTAGTGCAATAAATATTTTAAAGAATTTGGTGATGCACTCAAGAGAAAAACACATTACAATCAAGTATCATTTCTTGAGATAGAAGGTTGTAGAGAAAGAGGTAATATTAGAACATGTTGATACAAAGGAGCAAGTTGTAGATATATATATGAAGCAACTTACTAAGGAGGCATTTGAGTTTCTTTGGTAGAAGTTGGGAGTTTTTGCTTCACCTTCTTGAATCAACAAGAAGAACAAGGTGAGGGGAATCTTGGTCTCCCTATTGCAAGAAGGCTTGGTGGCCTTAAAGAGTATCTTTTAGAGGTAGTGAAGCATGGACTCAAGGGGAGTCTATCTAGGAAACATGTTTTCAATTTTTCTAGTGTACTAGAAAATGTGCAAAGAAGAGAAATATATGTTTGGAGAAGTCGGTATTAGTGTGGTAAAGCAGTATCTCCACATAGGGGTAGAAAGAAAGTGTGAGAAATTTGCAAGGGGAGAAATTGTTAACCCTTTTCCATTGATGTCAAAGGGGGAGAAAGTAAACTCAAAATTTTGAATTGAGGAGATGCTAAATTGAGAAGTGAGTGAACTCACAATCCATAATTTGCTCAGAAAGGATAATCTAAGAATGTCATATATTTCATAGGAGGAGAAAATGTTACAACCAAGAAATATTTTTATTAGATGGTTTGGTGAACCAATAGTTCTGTTTAGTAGTTCTTTGTTAGATGCATAGGACAACTAAGAGTGGGGGTGAATCAATTATACATTAAAACATTCAATCCCTCATCACATTCAAACCCTTATCAAAATTTAAACCCTCATTAAGCATTATCAAAATGTGAATACATGAAATAATAATGAAAACACATCCAAACACATAGGAACACTAGATTTATGTGGAAAATCTAAGAAGGGAAAAACCACAAGGAGGATGAGCTCATATATATATATGAATAGAAACACTAAATATAATTATGCTCACTACCCAAAAAAAGAAGAAAGGCTCACTATCGGGTGGCTCACTGCCAAGAAGAAAGAAGAATAGAAGAAGACTATTACAAAAATATTCACTATCTCAAGGAAATAGGAGAAATCTACCACTGCAACTTTTCACCATTTGTAACCTTTGAATCACTACATCTCGATTCATAGGTATTAAGCTTATACTTAGATTACCAAACTTGATCTCTTTCACATCTTTCACACTTTCCACACTTACCAGACACATCTCCAACAATTAACCTTACATTTATACCATCCACAACATAAAAAATATCAATTAGGTCAGCCTTAATGAAATGTATGCACCTAAAAAATTCAACACCAAAATAGGTCGGCACCAAACGCTTTTTTGGTGGAAAGAAGTGAAGTACGACCACACCAAGGGTTAACTAGGACCGAAATCCACATCACAATGTTACTCAACACATCCATAATCCATGAGGTACCTCCACAAATAGTGCTAGCAATCTCGGTCAGCGAAACCTAAAACAACACTACAAGCGACCACATACACACTTCTCTAGGTCATGCAGACCACATATCAATACTTCATAGCATCACAATCCTATGTGAAGGTCTTGGGACCAATCCCAAGTATGACTCTTCTTAGTATATTCCAACTCTTCTTTCATAGCCTTGATCCATTTCTCATCTTTGCATGCCTCAATTAAACTTTTAGGTTCTATATCTGAAAGTAAACAAATATTTACTTGTTCCTCTGTCATAGTTGCTTTTATCCTTTTTAGCACACCTTTTCTCTTATCTCAAATGATTTGATTTTTAGAATGGTTATTCTGCACATACTTTGAAGTCTTAGGGATCTTTTTTCAGAGCTTCTTCCTCTTCAACTGTCATCTCTTTTTCCTTCTCTTATTTTTCTTCTACATTGCAAGGGGGTTCATTAGATTCATATCCTTCTATCAATATTGAACTCTGCAGTGGTTCTTCATCCATCTTAACACTTGCACTCTCAACAATATTATTCAATATTTTACTATAGCACCAATAATATTTTATTCTTGTAGAGTATCCAAGGAAGATTCCTTCATAAAATATTGCATCAAACTTTCCCAAGTTTTCTTCATCTCCTTTGATATAGCATTTTCCTCTAAAAACTCTAAAATATTTCATAGTAGGAGGTTTACCATACCATAACTCATATGGAGTCTTTGAACAATTCACTCTTTCTTGACCTTTGTTAAGAATGTAGATTGCAATGTGAATTGCTTCTCTCCAATAGACATCTAGTAGATTTTATTTCTTCATCATAGTCCTTGTTGCTTCTTGAAATTTTCTATTTTTCTTCTCAAAAACTCCATTCTGTTGAGGAGTCCTAGGGGCTAACAAATGCCTCTTTATTCTATGATCTTCACAAAAAATGTTATTCATTTTAGGTGAACTCGCCACCTCTATTAGACCTTAAGCACTGTAGATTTACATCCATTTCATTCTCAACCATAGATTTAAATGCTTTGAACTTATCTAGGGATTTTGGTTTTTCTTTAAGAAATTTCACCCGTTATTCTAGAATAATTATCAATTAATAACATAAAATACTTGTCACCATGTGAGATTTTTATTTTGGTAGGTCCACATAGGTTTTTATGCACCAAATCCAAAGGACCTAAGGTAGAATATTATTTTGTCTTGAACCTCTTCTTTATTTTCTTTCCAACCTGACACTTTGCATGTTGCATTGATAGGCTTAGTAATCCTTGGCAGATCTCTCACAACATCGGTAGAGCTGATCTTCACTAGGCTATCAAAATTGATGTGACCCATTCTTCTATGCCATAGCCAACTTTCATTGATTTGAGACATAAAGATTTTAGCACCACTACCTTTGAGTTGATAAACATTACCTTATGTCCTTGTTCTTGCAACAACTAGAGTACCAAATCTTCCTTTTCTAATTTCACAACCATCATCCTGAAACAAAAGATTATATATTTTGCTACACATTTATCCTACACTTAGAATATTATGTTGGAGACCCTTGAAATAAATAACATCACTTTTTTTATGCTTGCCATAAAAAATAATTGAACTTTTTTGACAAATCTTGGTAGATGTATCATCACCAAACTTAACAAGACCACCATCATACTTCTCAAGTTTAACAAAATTACTCTTATCACCAGTCATATGATTTGAGCATCCACTATCAATTATCTAGAAATTCCTCTCTTCTCTTGCATGAAAAGCAACCGCCCTATTTCCTTCAATGTTATGACCTATTACTGAAGCACTTTCCTTCATACATCTTTCAAAATTAGTAGAATTAGTTCCAAATTTTAGATCCATGAACATGCATTCATCATTGTTGTCATCAAGATAGTCATATTCCTCATCATTAGATACACCATTGTATTTTTCTACATAATTAATCTTCTTAACATATTTACCTTTATGCTCCTGAGGTTTATCTTTTGAAACTTTTATTGGACATTTAGAAGCATAATGACCTATATTTCCACAATTGAAACATTTAAAGGGTAACTTACCTCTATATTTTCCAATGCCCTTTTTTAACCTCACAAAATTTTCTTCCACCTCATCAAGATCATCTAGATTTGATTCATCAACCTTCTCTGCCTTAAGAATTTAAAATAAGTTTCTTTATTTGTAGCATCTTGACCAAACTCTCTTAATTTATAGGAAATTAAAGCACCAAAAATTTTATCTCTAGAATAAGTATCCAAATTTTGAGCTTCCTAAATAGCAGAAACTTTAGAACTATAAGTTTTAGGATGAGTTCTTAGTACCTTTTCACAACTTCACTTTCTTCCAACTTACCACCAAGACCATTTATGGCACTAACAATCCACTCTAAGAATATAGATTGTAATATCTTCATCTTTAGACATCCTTAGGGTTTCACATTTGTCTTTGTAGTTCTACATCATTTCTTGTTTGAATTTATCATCTCCTTCATAAATTCTCTCCAACTTTTTCCAAACATCTTTAGGAGATTTTAGACTTATCACCTTTCCAAGTTCAAAATCAGAAAGACAACTTAGAATAGAATTCCTTTCTTTACCATTGCTCTCATATTCCTTGATTTCATCATCACTTGTCAAGCCAGTAGCAGGAATAGTGTATCCTTTTTAACTGACTTCTAGACACCAAATCTAAGAGAAACCAAAAAATAATTTCATCTTATCTTTTCAGTAGGTATAATTTTTTCCATTGAACATAGGAGCTTTGACACCCTTCTTGTGTTCCATATGGATCTAACTCAAGTGGTTAAGCTTCTTGCAAGGAAAAAAAACTCTGATAGGAAAATTGAGAGGGGGTGAATCAGTTATACATTAAAACATTCAATCCCTCACCAACATTCAAACCCTTATCAAAATTTAAACCCTCATTAATCATTAGCAGAATGTAAGCATGTGAAACAACAATGAAAACACATCCAAACACATAAGAACACCAGATTTACATGGAAATCCCAAGAAGGGAAAAACCATGGTGAGGATTAGCTCACATATATATGAATAGAAAAACCAAATATAATTAGGATCATTTCTAAGGGCTCACTACCCAAAAAAGAAGAAAGGCTCATTGTCAAGTGGCTCATTGCCAAGAAGAAAGAAGAATAGAAGAATACTATTACAAAGAGATTCACTATATCAAGGAAATAAGAGAAATCCATCACTACAAATTTGCACCATCTACAACCTTCAACTCACTACCTCCAATAACTTCAAGCACACTAAAAATGTAGACACCTTTTGTTCACCAAATCTGGATTCATAGGCATTAAGCTCACACTCAGATCACCATGCTTGATAAGTTTCATATCTTTCACACTTTCCATAAAAATCTCCAAAAATTCACCTTATATTTATACCATCCATGACCTAAACAATCTCAATTAGGTCAACCTTAATGAAACGTATGCACCTAAAACATGCAACACCAAAATAGGTCGGCACTAAAAAATTTTGTAGTGGAAAGAAGTGAAGGATGACCACAACAAGAGTTAACTAGGACCCAAATCCACATCACCATGCTACTCAACACATCCACAATCCATGAGGTACCTCCATAAATAGTGCTAGCACGTGAGGTTAGCCAAACCTTCAAACACTACAAGAAACCACATACACACTTCTACAAGTCACACAGACAACGTAGAAATACTTCACAACATCCAAAAAACATTGTAGAATATTCTAGCATCATCAAAATATTTTGTAACACTACCACAACCACCTAAAATAAAGAATACTTTCATTCTGTGCAACTAGACACATTGTCATAGATATATTACTTACTAACAAACCTTGTGGAACACCTCAAAACCTAAAACCTCAAGGGAAGGAAGTTACAAACAATATGAGCACGTTTCAAAATATACAAAACAATAAACCTCACTGTGGAGAAATGCAGAACAATCTCATTTCTCCTAGACAACATTCTACATAGACAAGAAAACTATCAAACACAATTTTCAATTCAGAATAGTCCAAAACCTGAAACTTTGGATATAACACCTCTAAAAAACTTTGATCATCATGTCCAAACCACACAAGCATATATTCAACCATGAAGAAATGAAAATCACAACACTAAAAAAACCTCTATCCCACTGCACACTCTTTTATTCAAATTTTCTCAAAATCAATTGGAAACCAAATGAACTTACTGCAACTACAACTCTTATCCATCAAGACATCAATGAAAAATTGATGACAACTCCACAACACCTTATTATCAAAACAAAACACATTCATACTAGCACCAAAACTTGAAAACACCAACAATCTTCATACTATTGACATCAATGAAAACACTAGCAACATACTTGCAACATTCTTTTGGTGGCCCAACATATTTTTTTGCAATCAATGACAAAGGGGAAGTTTTTTGAACATGTGTTGTCATTGATATCAAAGGATTGCCAAAGGTTGCTATCATTTGTTGTCAAATGGTGTCAAGGCTATCAAATGTGAAGGTTGTCAAGGATGAAAGATATTGTAGGAGTACTAGAATTGCCATTATATTCGCCCTGACTTAAAGTGCTATGTATCTAGAAGTTTTAATCATGAAGTTATCTAGTCAATCATATCCTATATCAAGTAACATACATTAAGTTTTGTTGAGATGTGAATACCTTCAAATAGTTGGTGTGCTTATTATACCATGTCAGGTATGTAGTTAGTATGTGTATGGTTACCCGAAAGTCTATGCGAAAATATATTTTGGGCAAAGAGATTTCTAAATTTGGTTGAAATTTCTTTCAAAATTGTATTGTTGCTCCGTAGTTTGAAATGAGAGTGTGCGTACACTTTTTTTATTAGTTTCTTGAGTTTTTGAAGGATATGTTTAATGTGAAAGAATTTTTTAAGTAGTAGAAGGTTTTCTAACCTATTTGAAGTTTAGGGCATGTGCGACAATGACTAGTAGTGTGCATAATTCATATCTTGTTTTTGGTGTTAGGATATGACCTACTTAAGGTTCTTGTGGCGGCATATGGCATCAAGTTCTTTTGACAACAAAAAAATTGTGTTTGGACCATTGTATTACATGTTTCATGTAATTTGAATTCAGGTCCAACTTATGTTGTCTTGGCTTGTTGTGGATCCCTGACTAATATGGAAGAGTGTTAATGTAATGTCATGTATATATTTCATATTTTCAAATGCATTGTATGTATTGGTTACATCTGGTGTAATTGGTTTTAGCGTGAGTTGAGTCATCCGTACCAAGTAAGGTTTTTTTGAGTATAGAACTATGAAGAAAAGAGAGATCACTAGTATCAAAAGACCATTCTCAGTCAGGAAGGGTGTTATCTATGACTTTTGTTCATATCAAAGTTATATTCTAGATTTACCAACTTTATCATTGTATTCTGGTAGGATTGGTGCTCTACCTATTATATTATTTCATCATAGGATTGGTATATTTGGTAGATTGGTGCCTACTAGAACATTAGGGGATTTTTGTCTCCAGTAGGTTGGTGCCTACTTTAGTGTATAAAATTCACTTGTACATTTATATATTGTGAGGCTAGATTTGGACAATAGATCCAAGCAACTATTCTCACCATGGTTTTTCCCATCTTGGGTTTCCACATACATCTGGTGTTCACTTGTGTATGTGTGAACCCCTAAACCTGCAAATGCACAAAGAAGTCAAACATTGTTAGTGTTAGATCAAAATGCATGTAAAGATTTGAAGGATTCCCCATGAAATCCACTTATTAAGCTAAAATTAGGAAAATGAAGAACATGAAGCAAGAAACTTGAATTAAATCCTAATTAAGCAAATAAGTTAAAGATCTTATGGGGGAATTGGTGCCAATGATATATTGCAATTGGCCCTTTTCCAATTCCTATGGTTGCAATGTGGATTGATGAAGAAATGGTCAAATCTCCAAAGAGATTTGAGCATAACCTTGGTGAAAATGTGAAAATGATAGGAATGTATGGATGAAAGTAGCAAAATCAATTCTCACTTGAAGAGAGTAACTTTGCATATGAGTTGTGGATGAAGATTGAGGAGAAAAGTCTCCAATTTATAGATTCAAATCTTGGAAAAGATAGTGGAAATAAGCAATGTGGGACAAAAGATAGTCCAATGGTATTGTGCCACTTGTCCAAATGTGATTGGATGAGGAATGTGCAAGTTTTGGCCAATGTGCCAATAAATGCAATTAGGTGGCATTTCAAACTTGAGAAATGACATGTTGAAGAGGGAAAAGGAATGAAGTTAATGTCACTTGGCTCAAGGTCAAGGACATGTAAGAGGCTTTTAATGCCTTGTTAGAAGGACCAAGTCCACTTGGACTTTTTGAATTCAAATAAGGAATATTCCCTTTTTGATGCTTTGTGAGGGAAAATAGGAGAATTAATAAATCAAAGTAATTGATTTATTGTGCAAGTTGCATTCTCTAGAGAATTTTAGTGAGAAGGATTAACTTAATCAAGGATTTGATTAACTTAATGAAGAATTAGGTGATGTGACAATTTAGACTTAGATTTATGAATTGATTTAAGTCAGAAATTGAGAGGAAATGATTCATTAAATAAATGATTTGATTTATTTAATAAAGAAGGAATGTGTTAGATTAAATCAAATAAGGTTTAATTTATTTAATTTAATAGGAGGACTTTAGAGATTTTAATTAAATAAAATGATTTATCTAATTAAACAACAGTGTAGGGTTAATTGAATTAAACTGATTAATTTAATCAAAGGAGGTGATAGACTTAATCCAATAAATAGTGATTTATTGAATTAAAGGATAGAAAGTGATGAAATGCTGAGAATTTGATCTGAGAGGAAATGTTGTTAGTAATCGGGATCAGGTGTGCCAAAATGAATTTGTTCATTTTCCATGTCTACATTTTGCCCCTCTTTGAAGCAATGTACTTATTGCTTTGATTTAAAGAATAAATTGTTGTGATCGAAGGTTTGGGATTTTGAATTTTTTAGATGCGCCACTGCTTCCCCAACGGAAGGATATTGCTAGATATTGCCCCCTCGAGATATCCGATGAATTTTTTGGATTTTTTGGATGATCTCGCGAAAAAGATGACAAGGTGCCCGACAAGCCAGAAATGCCCCAAAATGCTAGGAAACTGCTTTAAAATGCCAGAAGGGATACAAAAAGACTCAGTTGGATGAAAATGGGGTCAGGGGACCAAAACCCAAGCTAGGAGGTCAAATTAGGTCAAAAAACCCTAATTTTCAGGCTTAAATAGACCGCGAGGGGTCATTTTCAATTCATTTTGCAATCTTAGCCTTTAGAAAACTTCAATTTTTAGCTTTGAGTTTGAGTGGAAATGGTGCAACGACAGCTTCCCAGGCATGTGATGGACAGGGTTCCGACACATCAATGGCTAGTCAGCACAAGACCCCTGGTATGTACCCCTATCCATCTTTTAATTTTATCATTTTATGTGCATTAAATAGGGTTAAGGTTCGGTTCAAACTGTGCGGTGCCATATGGCACTGCGGAAAGTGTCTTATCGCAACCGCACGATGTAGTATTGCACCGCATATGCGAAGTGCCCCACATGGGCCAGTTTGTAATTTAGCATTTGGCTACCCAAAATTCTGCCGCATGTCCTTACTCCATCGCGCGACGTAGTTAGGAATTTAGGGTTTGCATCAAACAGGACTGCATATGAAAAGTGCACTGCATGGGTCACTTTGCGACTGCTAAAATGGTAAACTCCACCATGGCGGTGTAGTTTGGAACTTTCCAAACTACACCGCACTTGCAAATAGCGCCGCATTTTCCAGTTTAGGGCAGATTTGAACTTTGAAACTTTATTTTTCTGACTCAATGACCCTCGCTGTGCAGGAGGAGCCTGGTGTACTCTATTCACGAGAGCATCGATGGCCAGTGCTTAGTAGATTAGGGGCTATGCTTGAGCTGGTCCAGGAGCACCTTGGTGCCATTGGCCTTTGGTACATTGCATATGCCCCTCCTGTTCGGGCTCACCTAGGCATGCTTATGGCTTTGGTAGAGCGATGGCATAGTCAGACCTCCTCCTTCCATCTTCCTACTGGCGAGGCCACTATCACACTCGAGGATGTATGGTGCATCCTTCACTTGCCCATTCACGGGATCCGAGTTATTTATGATCCAGATGCCGCCAGAGAGGCCTATTACAGGGTGATGCAGATGGATATAATTGATTTCTATGATGGTCAGATTGATCTAGAGTTATATCG
The DNA here is from genome assembly GCA_007115665.2 of Sequoiadendron giganteum. Classification (NCBI taxonomy): domain Eukaryota; kingdom Viridiplantae; phylum Streptophyta; class Pinopsida; order Cupressales; family Cupressaceae; genus Sequoiadendron; species Sequoiadendron giganteum. Next base: position 200,311,254 of record CM021108.1, read on the forward strand.
TGACCGCGTGCACACATACCGATTGATCATTGCTGCCATTATCTCAGGCCTTGTGGTACCTGATCGGTGGGGCTGATATTTCAGTCCAGGATGGGGACTTGCATGGGATCAGATGCTTCATCAGAGGGAGTGCTTTGCTTGGGGGCCGGTACAACTGGCGTCCCTCTATATGGATCTTCATGAGTTTGTCTACTCAGACAACAGGTCCATTGGGGCAGGGGGCTCCTTACTGCATGTGTGGGGATGGGAGAGGATCTCAGTGCTTTGTCCAGACATCACACCAGTTCCTTTGGAGATAGATGAACCCCTCATTTGGTGGTACGGTGGGGCATTGATGCATTTTTCATTTACTGGCGTGAGTGGTATTTCGCACTGGCGGCGAGTTCTCAATGAGATGAGAGAGTTCGTCTAGAGACCGTGGATGGATATTGGTCCATGGGGAGATGATGTCTAGCAACTCTTCTTTGTTCGATAGGATAGGCTGATGCAGGGTTGAGAGAATACCATGATTGAGGGGTACCTTCCAGACATGGTTGCTCGTCAGTTCGGGCAGGTAGAGGATAGGCCCGATGACCAGTATGTGGCCATCTTTGCACATACTACTAGGGAGACAGCATGGGGCCAGCCCATCCCAGCAGCCGAGGCGGTGACATCTTTTAGGGAGTTAGTGGCTCGACCATGGCCATATGATCAGGGGTCGACAGATGTAAGATTCACCGCAGCCTACAGGGCATGGTTCAGACCTCCCCCCAGATTGACAATTCCAGGCATAGTTGTCACATGACGCAGACGCAGGGGCCGGGCGGGTGGCAAGGGGCGAGGCAAAGGACGAGTTGAGGCACCTCCTCATCAGACACCTCCCAGGGACGGGGCCCAGTATTCACCTATCTGAGTAGAAGATCAGGATGATTAGCCGAGGGTAGATCCTTAGCAGCAGCCAGCAAGACAGCCCGCAAGGCAGCCAGCAAGACAGCCCGATCATCGAGATGTGCTGATTCAGCAGCTATAGGGGTAGATACAGGTTCTGACTGTGGAGAGAGACTAGGAACAGTCTGAGAGGGATCAGGAGATAGGCCAATGATGATAGTTAGAGAGTGCAACATCCTCATCTTGGTCCCATTCGATTGATATTCGAGATTATAGAGAGGCTATCAGAGAGGTCGAGTACTATCGACATCATTATCGACAAGTAGTGCCGTCAGACTGTAGAGTGCTAGACTTTTCTCAGCAGACAGGGAGGCGACCAGTAGAGGCACATGGTGAGAGATAGGATGGGGAGGGTAGCAATCAGTAGGGCCCACCCCCTTTTTGATCACAAGATAGTTTTGCTTTATTTTTGATATACAGGCTGTAGTATTTGGCCTTATTGTACTATGTACCTGATGGACACTTGATCCGATTCTATATTATAATAGTGATTTTTGATGATATATATGAGATGATTCACCCTTTTATGATGTACATGCAAATATGTGAAATCAAATATGTGATGTTTATGAGATTTTTCTATCCTTATGATTCATGTGATGCAGTGTATGTAATGAATGCATTTCTTTTTGTATTTTTCATGCTTTAAATGATGTAATGAGTATTAATGATGGTAATGGATGCAAATGGTAATGGTAATGGTTGTAGATGATAATGTATGATGTAATGATGTCTTAAGATGTTTAGAATAATGAATTTATCTTATTCCTCATAACTTAAGATATTGATATGATATAATGCTCTTCTGATGTTAACTATCTAGTGGATGCAAGATGTATGCATGGGCGATGTTTTGATTACCATTATAATACCATGTTAGTGTGGAAAGAAGATAGAAGAAATGTAGAGTTAATGAGTTAGTGAGGATGATGATGGTGATTTTACATTTGCATATAGGAATTGAGATTTTCAAAGGGTCAATTGCGTTATGTTTGATAACACACATAGGTACGATGCATCAAGGTATTAAGAACCAGGATGGCATGGTACCTAGTGTGATGGTCTTTGACTTGAAAATCAGATAGGAGTATTCTTGTTCACACTTAGCATTCATACTTTATTCAGGATGTAGTTCAAACATTCTTAATATCTTAGACCAAAACACAGAAAAGCAAGCTTTTCTATGTGGTCAACAAGATACTTAAAATATCCTCCCTACAAACCAAACAAAACATGCATAACTAAGTTATTTTACAAGCGTATCCCACAAGCACAGTAGATAAAATATAATGATCATTGCCCCATTCCTTTCTCTCTAAACCTGTTTTGTTTAGGCATCATCAAGCGGTCCTTGGAATGAGTGCAAAATAAGATAAGTCAAAAGAGACCAAAGTAAAGTAAGCACACAAGCGAATGTTCTTCATATCGCTAGCCAAGACTAACTACTGTGAGGGTTACCTAATTCTTATGTTTATTGCAGGAAAGCTTCATCCTAGGACATGTTGTGATCAGGGTTTTGATGGGGTCGATTGGGTGATAGGCTATTGATACTCGGAGGTGACTAACTTGCTTGCTTACTGCTCTAGACTTGAGACTTTGACGATTAAGGTGTTCACTTTGAGACCTGCTAAACTTGCTTCTAACTGACTCATCAAAGGGTGAAAGCAATGATTGACTTTATTATAAGTGAGACGTTCATGGATGAAAGCGAGATGAAATGGATGCACCATTTTGGATTTTTTCAGATGTTTTGAGGTTGTTTTTGGTATTTTCAAGATTTACGATGAACAAACTAACTTAAAGACCTATCCTAGGGGTCTCAGGAGCTGATCCATAGATTAGCCTTGCCTATGTTATATATGCAGAGACCACGTAGTTCGACTGATGACACACTTGATTTAATGAAAAGATGGATGGGCAAACAGATTGCCAATGCGACGGATGCCTAAAGGACTGACCTTAACTGTCTTGGGGGATGATCAAAGATCAACCTTGCCTACGTTCAAGCTTAGAGATGATGTAGTTTGACAAGGTGAAATACTGACAAGACTCAATGACTAAATTTTTGAAGATTTTCCAATATTTCGACATGTTTTTGAGATTTTTTGGTGATTTGGATGTTTTTGCATTTTCACATGATTTTTTGAATGTTTTTGGTTTTTTCTAATGAATTTCAAAGAAGATCATGAGAATGTACGTGAATCTGATCCGATGTTGTGAGAACGTGCCCCTAGTGTGGTGCGATAGACTACTTTAATAAAGGCAGGAAAAACTGACCTTAGAAATGCCAAGTAGTTCCATGGTGGAATATGGGGTAGACACCAACGCAAGCCATGGTATGGATGCAAGTGGATGAGTGGATGAATGAGTGATGGAATGAGTCATGTAGATCCTGGTAGATGGGGAAGGTGCTTTATTTACACTTGGTGCCTGCTTGCCAGGTTTTCACCAAGGTACTTGCCCAAAGCGCCACCGAAGTGGTTTTCACTAGAGGATGAATTTTTTCTTTTTACTATTTTTTGATTTTTTTGTTGTCACCAAGATGCCTGTTTTCCAGGTTTTCATCAAGGTAACCATTTTTTCAGGACTTTTTCTGATTGTTTTTTTGTATTTTTGGGTTCTATACCTTGCAAGATTTAGGCATAAAACTTTTTGAGGTGCAAACTATTCATGGGCTCTTGCAGGGGCTTGCCTTCTAGTGTCGACAACTGATATGCCCCCGATTTGTAGCTTGCAGTGATGATAAAGGGTCCCAGCCAGTTGGGCTCAAACGTTTCCTTTGTATCCAGATTTGGCACATTCTTTTGGTTTTCTTTCAGCACAAGGTCACCAACTTGGAAAGTGCGTTGTCTGATCTTCTTGTTGTAGCTCCTTTTTAGGCGATTTTGGTACACTTGTAGATGATTTAGGGTGTCCATGCACCTTTCATCTAGTAATTCCAGCTCATTTAGTATTGTGACCCTATATTCCTCATCCGTGATGAGGTTTTGTAGTGATATCCTTAGTGACGGGAGCTTGATCTCAATAGGGAGGATGGCTTCTGATCCGTAGACCAGAGAGAATGGGGTGGTGGCTGTTGGCGTACGGATGCTAGTGCGGTAGGCCCATAAGGCAGGATTTAGCTGCAGATGCCAATCACAACTAGAGTCATTGATTGTTTTCTTGAGGATTTTCAAAATGGTTTTATTTGTAGCTTCTGCTTGGCCATTGCCTTGTGGATAGTATGGAGTGGAAAAATGGTGTTGGATTTTGAATTTTTCACACAAATCACGAACATCCTGATTTTTGAAGGGCGTCCCATTATCAGAGATAATGGATTGGGGGACACCATATCGATAAATGAGGTAATTCAAGATGAACTTGGATATTTGTTTTCCCATGATGTAGGTCATGGGAATTGCTTTGACCCACTTTGTGAAATATTCGATGGCGGTGATGATGAACGTATGGCCATTGGATGAGGTGGGCGATATTTTACCAATGAGATCGAGCCCCCATTGTGAAAAGGGCCAAGGTGTAACAATGGGATGCAATTCTTGAGCTGGTGCATGAATAAGGTCTCCATGCTGTTGACATTGTAGGCATTTTCTGACAAAGTTGTGTGCCTCTTTCTCCATCGTCGACCAGTAGTACCCTGTTCTCAGCAACTTTTTAGCCAAGGTCATACCACTTGAGTGTGACCCGCATGTGCCATTGTGTACCTTAGTTAGAGCAGTCAAGGCTTCCTCGGGTTTTAAACAATGTAGCAAGGTTTCATCGGTACTTCTATAGAAGAGGGTCTCTCCTAGGATGACGAATCATGAAGTCCTTTTGACAAAAGTGCGTTTTAGGTTCGGAGTGATGTCAATGGGAAGGATTCCTAACTTTAGGTAGGTGTATATATCATGATACCAAAGATCACCAGAACCAACAAGTTCACATGCGTATTCTGACTCTAGTACCTTGAATGTGGGTACGAGAAGCTATTCTACAAGGAATTCATGTTTGGAGACGTTGTGAGGGATGTCCAGTAAGGATCCAATTGTTGCCATTGCATCGGTCGCTCTGTTGTTTTTCCTTGGTATCTGCTCAAAGGTAATGTCGATGAAAGATTCCTTGAGGCTTTCTACCACCTTCTTGTATGGTGTGAGTTTATCATCCTTTGTTTGGTATTCACCATTGACTTGGTTGATGATAAGTTGTGAGTCCCCATAGACTTTTAATGCCATGATTTGCCATTGTGCTACAATTTTGAGGCCTATGGTCAAAGCCTCGTATTCTGCAATATTGTTAGTGCAAGGGAATGATAGCTTGTATGATCTAGGTATGTAGTCTCCTTGCGGCATGATGAAGAACACACCAGCTCCTGATCCATGTTGCGTGTGAGAGCCATCAAAGTATAACTTCTAGTGGTTTGCTGTACCAAAGTTAAAAAGGGACTCATCTGGGAATTCTGATATGAGTGGGTTATCTGTGTAGAGGGGAGCTTCTGCCAGCTGATTCACAATGACTTGTCCTTTTATGGCTTTTCGTTCTACATACTCGATATCATGTTCAGTTAATATCATTACCCACTTAGCTATTCTACCTGTAAGCGTTGCTTTTGACAATAGGTACTTTAGAGGGTCTATTTTGGCAATCAACTTGATTTGGTGCGCTAGCATGTAGTGTCTAATTTTTTGAGCCGCAAATACTAGTGCTAGGCAATCTTTTTCTATTGATGTGTAATTGAGCTCATGTCCCACCATTGTTCTGCTGATGTAGTAGATAGCCCGCTCAGTTCCCTTTTCATCATGTTGGGATAAAAGGGCCCCAAGGGTGGTTGTTGTTGCTGAGATGTATAGGATTAATGGTTTCCCCACAATTGGTGGAAGTAGATATTCTTTTATTTTGCTGAATGCTTGCTCGCATTTGTCATCCCATCTGAAAGCTACTCCCTTGTGAAGTAGGTGTGAATAGGCAATCTGTTTGTCTACCAGTTGTGCTATGAATCTTCAGATGGACTAGAGTCTACCTTGCAATCCTCTTAGTTGTTTTAACGTTCTTGGTGCTTCCATTTCAGGGATTGCTTTTACCTTTGCAAGGTTCACCTCTATTCCTCTCATTGAAACTATGTATCCTAGTAGCTTTCCCGATTGTACCCCAAAAACACACTTCTTCAGGTTGAGTCTAACCTTATATTGTTCGAGCCTATCAAAGATAGCACTTAGAGTTGCTATATGGTCTTGTCTCTTCTTTGATTTAGCTAGTATGTCGTCTATATAATCTTCAACTATTTTATGGATCATGTCATGGAAGATTAATGTCATGGCTCTTTGGTATGTAGCTCCTGCATTTTTCAACCCAAATGGCATTACGTTCCAGCAGTAGGTGCCCCAAGGACATGTGAATGCTGTCTTGTGTTGGTATTCTTTTGCGATCATTATCTGATTGTACCCCAAGAAGCCATCCATTAGGGAGAGCATCTCATGTCCGACCGTCATATCCACTATCATGTCAATGTTGGGTAGTGGAAAGTCATCCTTGGGACATGCTTTGTTTAGGTCTCTAAAATCAGTGCAGATGCGGATGCCCCCTTTCGGTTTTGAGACCGGTACAAGATTTGATACCCATTCTGGATAGTCGATCGAGCGTATGAAGCCAACATCTAGAAGTTTTTGTAGCTCAATCTTTACAAGCAAGGCTATTTGTGGGTGTATCTCCCTTAGCTTTTGTCTGACTGGTTTTGCTCCAGGGTAAATGGCCAAATGATGAACTACTACTTCAGGATCCAAGCCTGGCATGTCTGCATAGGTCCACACAAAATTTACCTTTTTCTCTTTTAGGAATGCTTCCAATAGTTCTTGTTCCTCTATTTGAAGTGTTTGGGCGTAGAATGTGATTTGTGGCTTTGTTTCCGTTCCCAGGTTGACAGGGTTACACTGTTCTGCCAATACTGCTGACTTCTCCTGGTGTAGAGCAGTAGGGGGGAGATTGAATCCTTCATCCTCTGGCACCTTGGGGAGGTTTTCATCATCGGATGCATCCTTTATTTTACTATTTTATGGTTAGAGAGTGCCACATTGTGGTTTTCACTCAATAACTCTAAGCTTATTCTTGATCTTTTTCTTTTGCGACTGAAGGACTCAATCGTCTCCCCATAGTATGCTTGTGTGTTCAGTGTGATGTTAAATCTAGCCTTGTGGTCTCTGCACGGGATTGTGTCCCTTAGTCCCATGAATTCTGAGAGAGCCTCATCATTTTCAAACAATTCTAGAATTGGTGGTCCCCATTGGTCATGATCGATGAGTTGGGGGTACACTAAGTGGATTTGGTGGGTTCATTGGATTGGCTCAGTGGGTGAGGCACTAATCATTAACAAGGTGGACTCCTCGAAAAGCCTAGGGATACTTTCTATGGTATCCTCGTCATCACTACTAGCACACACATTGGTAATGTCAAAGGTGTAATTGTCGAGTGGGATTCCTAAGCAAATGGGTGGTCTAGGGATTGTTGTTGTTACCTGAGGAGAGGACCAAACTGCTCTTCTGGGCATACCTCTGCCATGTATGGTTATACTCAGAGGGGTATAGCCGAGGCCAATGTTTCACATCCTTCTTTCCACAATGATGGGCTCCAACCATCCATCACTATTTCTTCCTAGGCTTTCATTCCTGTTATAGCCCATGCCAAACATCATTTGTAACCCTCTATTTTTTTCCTCCATGGGTAGGGTGAGAGTGGGTCTTTCATCTTGGTACAGAGTGTTTGTGATGTCCTCCTTGTCCACATTCTCTTGACTAAGATCCCCCCAATGGTGGAATCTAGAGGGTTCTGTTCAGTGCAAACAGGTATTTGAATCAATTGTGGTTGCCCATGTGACCTAGGAGATTGTGGTAACTCTCCTACAACAAAATCATTTCTCTTCATTCTGTAATCACCGCATCCATTGTCTTGTATCATGTTTTTGATCTCGGATATGTCGGGGATGGCGGGTGTCTCTGTCGCAGAAGTGGAGGTGAGATTAGCTGGGTCTATGTATGAAGTGGATGGTCCTTCATCATTTTTAGGTACTTGAAGGATCTTGTAAAACTTGGCTTCCAAGTTTTTGCAATAGGCGAAAGGTTCGGGATCCCCTTGTATGGTAACCTCCTCATTTTGATATGAGAACTTAATGCACTGGTGATAGGTTGAGGCCACTACCTTCATTCCATGTATCCATGGGCATCCCAGGAGGATGTTGTATGGTAGATCAAGGTCAAGAACTTGACAGGTCATTTCCATGGTTGCTGGCCCCACTTGGATGGGGATCTTGATAGTGCCTTGAGACACTCTTTCCTGGTCATCATATGCTCTTATCATGATGCTTTTGTTCTTATTGATGGAATCCTCAGTGAATCCCAATTTTTTTACAAGTTTTAGTGAACAAATATTAAGACCTACACCACCATCTACCAAGACTCGTTTAACTTTCTTTTTATGGATTAGGACTTGGAGGTGGAGTGCAAGGTTATGAGATGGCTGCGGGGGGAAATCTTGGTCTGAAAATGTGATGAGATTTGGGGCAACGATGTTACCCACCATAGCTTGAAATTGCTCTGTGTCAAGGGTGGCAGCAATGGTAGATGTAGCTAGTGCTTCATCCAGGATCTGTCTATGGCGGTGGAGATTTTTAGTAATTCCATGATGGAGATTTGTGCAGGTTTTCTTTTCAGCTGGTCAATTACATTGTAATCATAGGGGATGGCCTTTGTGTTGGTAATGGGGGTCTTAGCAGGTGCCCCAACAATGGTAACCTTTCCATCTCATGTGGTGACTCCACAGTCATTGTTGGTTCCCTTGATATTTATGATAGTGACCATCTCGTCGACACATCCGACTATCTCCTCATATACTAGATTAGCACTAGCATACTTTTGCTTACCCTTATTATTCCCTTGGTTAGGATTCGGCATCAGATTCGTGTAGATTTTCAGGTCTTGGTTTCTGGCCGGCTGCTCGATGTTGATGACCTTATCCTCGATGAGGTCTTGGATGATATTCTTGAGTCTCATGCAGTTGGCGGTGGTGTGTCCTTTGACTTTGTGAAAGTCACATAGGAGATTCTCATTGTACCATAGTGGTTTGGTCATGGGCTCCGTGTATTGTTCAGACTTAGAGATCTTGATTAGGTTCTCTTTGACCAGTTTCTTCATGACAAACTCAATCGATTCGCCAAGGGCTGTGAACTTCCTCTTGGGGGGAAACTTGTTGCGGGGAGGTGGTCCTCCTTGATTACCCACATTGTTGACTTGAATGGTGGAGGGTGGTTGTGCCACTACCACATTAGTCTGCACATTATTGTGATAATGATTTTGCGATTGATGATGGTTTTGGATATTTTGCTTAGGAGCACTGATGACTACCTTAGTGTCGACCACGCCGTCGTTCGTGATATTTTTGTTCCTTGACCATGTTCAAGGTTTATCATTGTAGTTGTTAGATGGGTGGTTATCCTATGGTGGAGTGAATGTTGGTGTGCCTTCTCGCGCTGTAAGGGCTCTTTCAATGTTGAGCTCCTTTGGAATGAGTTGATCGTATGATGTGATGCACTGCATTTTCAAGTAAAATGCCAAGTTTTTATCAAGGTTGGCTATAATGGTGTAGACTTGTTGTTCTTCTAGCATATTCCACTTGCTCTGATTGGCCTTGGATCGCCTTCTTTGCAAGAAGGATGTGAACAACTCTCCTTTTTCTTGTTTGAGTGCAAATAGTTCTTCTAAACTGACATCCACACCCATATTAAAAGTGTAATTTTTAAGGAAAGCGTCCACTATTTCCTCAAATGTTTTAATGCCTGTGGGTAGGCGAGAAAACCATTCCATAGTTGGACCAGTCAGGCTTCGAGGGAAGAGCTACATTAGATACATGTCATCATATGCGACTTCCATGCAGTGCACCTAAAATTCCCTGAAGTGGTTTTCAGGGTTGCCCGTTCCATTGTATTTATCAAATTTGGGGATCTCGAATCCCTTTGGGAACGGTACCATGGTGAGACTTCTATCGAACGGATAAGAGCACAAGTTGCCTGGTGTCCTTGTGGTTTTCCCTACTTGCAAGTCCAACACCTACTGCGAAAGCAGTTTGATTTGTGTTGCGACATCTTTGCTTGGATAGGGGGGTGGGATGAATGAGTTATAAGGGGTTTGGGGAGTGCGCATGGTGGGAGGAGTAGTAGTGGGCATTTGCTGCAAGCTTGGCTATGCGTTTAAGGCTTGTTTGTAAGCCTGCATTTGTGCCAACAATGCCTGTTGTTGATCTTGCTATTGCTGTTCAAATAGTGCTTGTTGTTGGTCCATCTGCTATTGTTCCCATGAAGCCTGCTGTTGGTCAATCTATTGTTGAGCTAGTAATGCTTATTGTTGGTCTAGCTATTGTTGCACCAACAATGCTTGTTGTTGGTCGACCTGCTATTGTGCCAATAAAGATTTTTGTTTAGCTGGGTGCTGCACCTGAAAGTCTTGCAGGGCTTGTTGGTAGGCTTGTAGGTGGATCGCTTGCAATTGCGCTTGGTATTGAGCTTGTTCCTATTGTTGGGCTTGCACTTGAGCTTGTGCTTGCGCTTGAGCTTACGCTTGGGCTTGGGCTTGAGCTTGGGCTTGAGCTTGCGCTTGGGCTTGAGCTTGTGCTTGGGCTTGAGCTTGCACTTGGGCTTGAGCTTGTGCTTGGGCTTGAGCTTGTGCTTGGAGTACTCTTTGTTGGTTGGCCTTTTGGAGGGTTTGGATTAGAGTGGTGAATGAATTTGTTGTGTTTGCTTTCAGTGGGATTAGTGGTGGAACAGGAATCATGCCAACCATTGTGGTGGGTGGAGGGATTGTGGTGGTGATTGTGATTTGGGTTGTCGGAGGGGTGTTTGAGATGATTGGTCCTTGAGGAGGCATGATTTCAGATATTTGAGGACCAATAGATGCATTAACTGTGGTGACAAGAATAGTTGCAATTTTTTGTGAGGATACGGGCAAAAGAAGCGGGTTCAAAGTGGTGGTCGGATTGCTTGGATTGGAAAAATTTTCGATGGGTAAAGGTGGAAGACCTATTCCAAGAAGTGATGCAGATGCGAAAGGAAGTGGGGGAAGGGATGATGCACCACTTTGGAAAGAGAAAGGATTGATAGCTTCCATCATTCCAAACAAGCCAACTTCTCATGCAGTGGGGCAGTTGGTATGTTCAATTGATAGGCTGGTGTGGTGTGAAATGAGGATGAACCAGCAGGATTATGAAATGTGAGTGGGACATATGGGTGAGATGGGTTTTCCGGAATAGATGTAGCCGGTGTGGGGGTGATGATTGCTTCTTTATTAGCCACAAGGTGGTGTTTTTGCAATTCTTGGAACATAGCACTCCCCTTGTTCACATTCAGGGAGGTTGGTGTGATGACTGATGTGGTGCAAGGTACTTCTTGGTTGATGTTGGACAATGGGGATGCATCTGTACTAGTGCTTGTGTTAAGGTCGAGAGGGGGTATGACCCCTCCTCTTGCTATCGTATTTAGGTATTTGAACAGAGCACTAACAATTTTGTGGTTCTCTAGATTTTGAACCATTTCCATGATTTCATTTGGTGTCATCCCAATGTCTTCATTTGTGCTGTCCTCTTGATGAATCTCCTCTTGAGGATTTTGTGATGATAAGGGAGAGTTTCTTAGGGGATTGCTTGATCCCGCTAGGTTCACTTCGGTGTTTAAATGACTCATGTCCATAGAAGCTGATATTTCTCTGATATTATCCATGTCCTTCTTATATTGAGATCTTGTTTGGACCATAAAAAAATAGGGATTTGTTCGATCCTAATCCTCTAGGTAGAAGAGAGAAGAACTAGGGAAGCTAAAAGATCAAAGATGGTGATAATGGTGATGGGTTAAAATGGATGGGATGAGTGAGTGAAACCTTTGGAGAAATTTTGAAGGTATGTGCTAAACTTGTAAGGGATTTTGATTTGATTGATTGTGATAATTTGACTAAATGCGTTAAGTCAAACAAGATTGTCATGAAGTTTTTTTCCCTAGGAAGTTGTGTTATCCTAAGGGAACTTGCACAAAATGGATAAATTGACAAAGTGTGTTAGGCCAATGTGTTTGAGAACTAATAGACTTTAAGAAGTTGTGTTATATCAAAGAAAATTTATCCAATGGTTTAAGACTATGTTGGCTAAGTGTGTTAAGCCAAGGTATGATGATGTTGATTTAGCCCTCTAAGTTTAGCGTGATGATTAATTCTAGAGTTCTCAAAAGGTTTGATGATGAAATAAGATTTGGTTGATGGAGGAATGGATGAGAATGACAACTTTGATTTTGAACCTTAACCTAGATGCGACTCTCTCTCTACAAAACCTCAGTATTGAAGAACATGCTAGACTTCCTATGGGAGAAATGCAAACCTTTGAAAAAGTTTGAGATTTTGTTGACAATAAAATGCATATAATGTGGGATTATTCCTTGAGGCCTTTTTGTAGAAATTGTATACAAGTCTCTCCCTTACTTCAAAGAGCATCTCAAGGCGTTGCTCATGGATTTTTAGATTCACTTTTTTGAACTTTGGCTTTGGGATTTTAATCTTGCGGGAAATCATTGGAAAAAACACATGTGTAATTCAATTTGTCTCTTTATCTTGGTTAAATGAGGTTCTTTTTATCCAAGACACTTGCTTGCTTAGGTTTTCAAACTATATGTCTAGTGTCCCATTTTCTTTCTCATCCCACAAGGTCCTTTATGTGGAAATCGAGGAAAATAGGGCAAAAGTTCCCTATGTTTATCCTTATTGAAAAAAAACAAATGATGATAGAACTTGTACACTTAGAAACCTCTAGGAATGTGATTCCTAGGGAAAGCAAGAGTGGGCAAGTTTTTCAATAGGTATTTGTTTCCCAAAAGGTGTTTGAAATTTCAAGGATTTTGTGTATGTTCATTTTTCAAATGTTTTCAAGATCAAGCAATGTATTCTTTCCAAGCACTTTTACACTCCTAGGTTGATGAGGCAATATCTTGTTGAGTTCCCACTTGGATAAATCCAGCTGCGCATATCTTGTGCGAATGGCTAAATGCTTGACCACACTGGCTCCCCTCCACAAAACTCACTTATTTGGGTCAGCCAAGCATTAGTACCCATGAATCTCCCATGGCATACCTTCCATTTCCACAACAAGATTGCATGTTATGTGGGGTGGCTTCAAAGGACATAACCTTTTGCACCAACAAGATAGACAAGGTTTTGGCCTTTTTCTAAAAAAGGGGTTCTAATTCGGGCATTCCGTTCGTGGGGGATTATCCAACATCGAAGAGAATCCACTGCTGTCCATCTCGTTGGAATAATCCTCGTGATATTGGCCTTTGTTCCAATATCCACACTTATATCCCAAGTGGAAGTCGCTTGGCTTTAGCGTGTTCCCGGTTGGGTCGTTCCCTTGGGTGAGTACTTTTTCCCACAAGGCAGGCCCTCTAAGATAAACAATAGTGAACAAACATATCCCATCGTTTACACAACCTTTGTTGAAAAGCAAAGGGGAAAACCTTCGCAATATGTCGTGCTCAGACTCGCATGTTTTGTTCAATTTTAAGTGCCCAAATCAAAATGTGGAGGCAATATTTTTGACAAGTTAGTATCACTAAAATGCTTTTGATTCTCAAGATCGCTATAAAGCACGAGAGAAGCGCATATGCATTTTAGTGATGTTAATTTGTTAAAAAGTTTGCAAAACATAAAAGACACTTGTTCATTTTAACCTTCAAAGCAATGATGAATTCATTTTAAAAGCACCAAAATTGAAATGTGAATTTGCCTTGTTCATTATTACCTTTCAAACCAACTCTAGTGTATTTGCCTAAAAATTCTTTTTAGCCCCTTGGCAACCTTAGAAAACAAAGTTTGTTTGTTCTTTTTAAATCTCAATGAAAATTTAGTATTCTAAGGTCAAAGATTTTAACAAGTTCTTTGAAAAGTGTTGAAGAACACTTAAGTGTTTAGAAACACTTTGCACAAAATGAACATGATATAAAAGAAAATTTGAACGTTTTTTAAAGCCCAAAGTAAAATTAGTTCTCCTAAGGCCAAAGATTTTAACAAATTTTCTCAAGTAGTGTTAAAGAACACTTTTAGTGTTTAGAAACACTTTGGGTTTGTAAAGATAACATCATGGTGAACTTCTCCCTTTGCCTCCATTCTGCAAAATAACAGAAAACAAAAAGTAAAAAAGAAGAAATATAGCAAACCAGGTTAATACTAAAAAAATTTATTCAAATTTTAAAAACCAGACTAATCCTACGATAGAGTTTAACAAGTGCGGTGCTACTTAATGGGTGCGGTGCTATACAACACCACATGGTTGACTGTATGCGGTGCTCTACAGAAATAGAGACCGCGGGTGTGGCGGAGTTTTACACGCGGTGGAGTTTGGAAGCGGCAGAGTCTAGCAAATTTTCAAATTTGGAGTGCGGGAAGCAGTTGCGGTGCTATATGGTGCTGCGGGCTTTGGGAGGTGCAGTGCAATACAACACAATGTATGAGTCCGTGGTGCAATACATTGCTGCGTGTTTGGTTCATGGTGCAGTTTCTTGTATATGAACAAAAACCGTGAAAAAAATGCAGAATTTTGAAAGAAAAACGTGTCAAATGTGATGCTGCCCTCCTTCTAGTGCCAAAATGTGAACCCCTAAACCTGCAAATGCACAAAGAAGTCAAACATTGTTAGTGTTAGATCAAAATGCATGTAAATATTTGAAGGATTCCCCGTGAAATCCACTTATTAAGCTAAAATTAGGAAAATGAAGAACATGAAGCAAGAAACATGAATTAAATCCTAATTAAGCAAATAAGTTAAAGATCTTATGGGGGAATTGGTGCCAATGATATGTTGCAATTGGCCCTTTCCCAATTCCTATGGTTGCAATGTGGATTGATGAAGAAATGGTCAAATCTCCAAAGAGATTTGAGCATAACCTTGGTGCAAATGTGAAAATGATAGGCATGTATGGATGAAAGTAGCAAAATCAATTCTCACTTGAAGAGAGTAACTTTGCATATGAGTTGTGGATGAATATTGAGGAGAAGATTCTCCAATTTATAGATTCAAATCTTGGAAAAGATAGTGGAAATAAGCAATGTGGGACAAAAGATAGTCCAATGGTATTGTGCCACTTGTCCAAATGTGATTGGATGAGGAATGTGCAAGTTTTGGCCAATGTGCCAATAAATGCAATTAGGTGGCATTTCAAACTTGAGAAATGACATGTTGAAGAGGGAAAAGGAATGAAGTTAATGTCACTTGGCTCAAGGTCAAGGACATGTAAGAGGCTTTTAATGCCTTGTTGGAAGGACCAAGTCCACTTGGACTTTTTGAATTCAAATAAGGAATATTCCCTTTTTGATGCTTTGTGAGGGAAAATAGGAGAATTAATAAATCAAAGTAATTGATTTATTGTGCAAGTTGCATTCTCTAGAGAATTTTAGTGAGAAGGATTAACTTAATCAAGGATTTGATTAACTTAATGAAGAATTAGGTGATGTGACAATTTAGACTTAGATTTATGAATTGATTTAAGTCAGAAATTGAGAGGAAATGATTCATTAAATAAATGATTTGATTTATTTAATAAAGAAGGAATGTGTTAGATTAAATCAAATAAGGTTTAATTTATTTAATTTAATAGGAGGACTTTAGAGATTTTAATTAAATAAAATGATTTATTTAATTAAACAACAGTGTAGGGTTAATTGAATTAAACTGATTAATTTAATCAAAGGAGGTGATAGACTTAATCCAATAAATAGTGATTTATTGAATTAAAGGATAGAAAGTGATGAAATGCTGAGAATTTGATCTGAGAGGAAATGTTGTTAGTAATTGGGATCAGGTGTGCCAAAATGAATTTGCACATTTTCCATGTCTACAGTATGCTTTGTGTTATGTTTTGTTTGTTTATGCTTCAATTGTTTATGTAAATTTTGGTGTGAAGAATCATATAACTATTTCTAAGGTTTAAGGATTCCAAAATTGTTTGATATACTAATTCACCCCCCTCTTAGTAGATGTGTGCCCTTCAGTATCTTTAATGATTTCACAGATAAAATTTCTATGAGTTAAAAATATCATTTCATTTTCTTACCCTTGGTATTTATATTCAACAAGTAACAAATTTTTGGCATGGTTTACTAAATATGTGATAAAACCATTAATATATTCATATCTTGGTTATTGGACTATATATGAATATATAAACCAACTATTAACTCTTAAACACATAAAATGGTATAGATTAGGTTTGTTAAGAGAAAAATAGAGGAAAAGTAAGAGGGAAAGGAGGAATAGAAGGGAGGATAGGAATATAGTGCTAAAAAATAGGATCAACATAATTGGATTGATGATGTTGAGGTAATAATTGTTAGAGTAAAAGGTTTTTTACATAAAAGGTCCCTTTTCACTTAAGGACTTAAGCTTACTTAGGTCATGTGAGTTTTTGTGTCTCAATTCATATGATAAGGACACATGTCATGATATCTTTTCATCCTCACCTAGGGTTTCGCTAGGGTTTCTTTTTTTTTGTTTTTCTTTTATATGGAGTCTTTGTAATATTATTTATATTATTGTGATGTTAGCATATTCAATATGACTCCATAGCTATTTATATATTTCTGTGATAGGTGTTTGATTACAAGTAATCATCGAGAGCTCTAGGGTTGAGGAATCAACTCCAACATGGTATCAAAGCTCCAAGTTTTTAATTCCATATTTATTTTCTAAGAAATCTAGCCTTTGGAAAAAATTGGTGCATCATGGACCCAAAAAAAAATCTCACTGGTGCATCTAGAAGACCCAAAATCCTATAGATTGATTGTCCAAATGTTGAAATTGAAGAAGTTGAAAATTTTACAAAAAATTTCAAGCTGGACAATTCTTATGATGAGTAGTTTCATAAAATTGTATGGATTTATATATCTATACAATTTTCATTGATATCCACACTAGTCCAACATATATGCCCATGTAATTATATGTTGGCAATCATTTTAAAAATAACAATAATTTTAGGGTTTTTCCATTCACTGTATTTTTCTTGGTGAGCTTTTTTCCCAATGTTTTTTTGTCTTCTTCTAGCTATATTTTTATTTTTTTCAGGGGTTTAAAATCCTTGACCCCAATTTTTTGGTCAATTTGGAGGTTGTTCACAGTTTTTATAGGGATCTTTGATCTTTGTGTGATTTTTATGTAGCCATGCCTACTACTAGAGTTTCCCATGGTGTTTTATTTCTCCTATGTGGACATTCTCACTAGCCACCTTTTATCTTTGAAAAGTAGACTGTGTTGAGTCCTCACATTATTTTCTCATTGGGAAATTTCTTCCTTCTTTTGGGTAGAGTTTTCTTTATGTTTTTGGGAGCCTACTTAATTCATGCTATAAATTTGAGCTTCCTTTTATTTTTGTGTTTAAGTCCCAACAATGAAATAATTGTTGCTAGCAATTTTTTTCCTTAACTACTTACGTTTCTTAGTAATTTTCAGAACTCTTTTTATTCTAGTGACTTTTTACCCTTATGGTGGCCTTCACTTCCACTTCTTGGACATATATTTCCTCATTAGATTTTTTTTTTTTTAAATCATCAACAACTTTTGTATTTTTCAACAAAATATTATGCTTTCTAGTGACTTTTCTACTTTTTTGGCTAGCTCAATAGTGATGGGATCTTCAAGTTGCTACATTTTTTTACCACTAGATTTTATTTTTGTCTCTTCGAGAAAATATTTCATCCACTAATAGAATATTCTATTATTTGAAATCATTATGAGGTAATTCTAACATCATCATACAAATGTCCCACCTACCTCCTCATTTGTCCTCATTTTCCCTAAAGGAGATGTTTTTCCCTTTTTGGAATAACTGGCATAGAATATCAAAATTTGATGAACAAGCTATCATTCGAAAGCTAATTTTGAGAAATTTATAGTGGTGTGGTTAGTTTTATCATATTTTTATACTAGTAGATTTTATCATTTTTCAAAGTTTGATGTTCGTTTTTGGCTCATGATCTCATAAATTTATGCTAATTCCTCCATTTTTTGTGATTCTTGTGGTATTGGAAAGGTCTTTTAAAGCTCTTCCAAACTATCCATGCACTTTTTTCAAAAATTTCACCAATATAATTTATTTAGTTTTTTGTGTTCTCACATTTTGGTGAATTACTTTGACATTTTGACACCTGAAAACTTTATGTTTACATGGGATGACTTATTTTGGGCTGCTATACATAAATTTCAAACACTTTTTACTTTTTGAGAATTTTAGTCATCTTTTGTAGATGCACTAAGATAGAGTGCCACTATTGTTACATATTTTTTTAGGGATTTCACACATCTTGATGTGGCTTATTGTTTACTTGCATTGGTTTATAAAGTTCCATGAGGGGTTTTTGGTGTGAACCTTCTTGTTTACAATCACAACCTTGTCTATTTTAATGTATGTGTGTCCTGGTTTACACACCCTTTTTAGTTGTCAGTACTTTCTCATGCATGATTAGATTATATTTATTCTCCTTCATGCACTACATGATGGCACATAGTTTTAGTTGACCTATCATTCCTCTCCCTTGTCAACATTATGGTGGGTTTCATACTATTGGTTCTAATGCTTCCTTGGTATCACTTTGGAGTGATCCATGCATCTAGTTTTTGTTCCTATGTACTAGGTAGATGTATTAGTTGGTTACCCATGCATTTTGGTAAGATATATCACTTACCATATGAAAATTCTTGCATTCCTATTTTGTAGAGGAAACCTTCTATCCTCAATTGATCAATTTGTTCAAACTATTGGCATCTATATTTTTACTTGCTTCTTTGCATTGGTTGATTAGTGTCATTGGAGTCACTAATGTACATTCATGTGCCATCTATATCTTCAAATATCATATATATTTTATTTTCTTTCCATCTAATCATTGTTCAAGTAGTGTCATTGGGGGCACTCATGCAATTTTTTGTCTTCTTCATCTTTGTATTGATCTTGATTTTAGACGAGGTTCTTAATTTACAACACTAATAATCTTTTGATCATTTTTTCTAACTCCTTCATGCTTTGGTGATTTTGTTTATGTTACTATTCTTTTTGGGACATTATTTTGGAGAATTATTTTTCCTTCATCTTTTCTTAATTATCTCTTTTGGAGAGGAGTTTCTCTCATGAATTTTTCTCCTTTTCTCTATTTATGAGAGATATGTTTTATTTTTACATGGGTACCTCATCAAGATTTAGTTTTTGGGACCCATCCTTTTCATTTCATGCGTTCATATTTATAGGTTAGCTACTCCCTAAGTTGCACTTGCGGGGGGTGTTAGAGTAACAGTTTCTTTACCTAATAGGTCCCTTTTCACTCTAGTACTTAATATTACTTAGATAAATTTATTTTTTGTGTCCCAAATCATATTATGAGGACACATGTCATAATATCATTTAATCCTCATTGGGGTTTCTTTGGGTTTGATTTTTTGCATTTTGTTTTCCTTTTATAAGGATTATTTGTATTATTATTTGTTGGAGAATGTCAAGATCAAATAAATCATGAAACAACTTCCACAAGTGAATAAAATATGCATAATAGTATGTCTATCAAATATTAAATGAAGAGTGTATGATACAATGATCAAGAAATACATATATAGACAAGTATGAGGAGGTGAGAAGGTAGGAGTGAAACTCTGACTACCCCTCCAAAGGTGAGACACTTTTGAGCTAACTTGACAAGTGGGTGAGAAAGTTTCAATAGGTGTCTCAAGTCATGAGGACACATATCTCAATACTATAAAGTGAGAAAAAAGAAAAATAAAACTAAGTAAACTTAAGCTAGATGTGAATATTTCAATCCTAGAAAGGTGATATCTTATATAGATGGATAAACACTATTTACACTAACATTATTCATATTATTGTTAGGTTTGCATATTCAATATGATTCATTTTTCGATCAATTTTACATCCATTGATATTTATCTCTCTATAAATATTTAAGGTGTTTGATTATAGGTGATCCTCAAGAGCTATGGGGTTAAAGAATCAACCCCAACAATAACTTAGAATAAATTCCTAGTATATGAGGCAGATGGACTCTTATGGTTAGCATGTCCATCAAGATCAAGGATATTATTATAAATTATCTTATTGTATTTTATCTTATTCTCGTGTACTTATCTAGGCCATGACCCTTCATATTATGGTATTTTCATAAATAATTATATTGATGTCAACAAGGTAAAAAAATGAATATATCAAGGGGAAATATAGGGAGAATAGTGATAAGCTTGAAAAAAAGGGTTTGATTGAGGATAAAAAGAAGATGATTGATGAGGTGATTAAATTTATATAACTTTGAGAATTTAAAATTGATTAGATTGGTGAAGGAATGGGAGGAGGAAACATGATTCACATGAGATTTGGGGTCATTTTTCAAGAAGGGGGAGAAGGATTAGGAATTTTTAAAGAAGGGTTGGAAAATTAAAATAGGAAAGGGGAAAAAGGGGAAGAGGAGGTAAATGAGGAAGGAGGACTATAATTGAGTAAATTATAATTAAGGATCCTAGCCTCATATTCCCTCAAGCTACAACATACATCTGAAAATTAAGTATAATAAATTAAATTAAAATCAACTTTTTCTTTATTTGAGATAAAGTAAATTATTGATGAAGTGCCATTGAATCTCATCATTGTGGAGTTGATAATGAATTTTATAAAGTAATATTTAAAATTATAAAATAAAAGCATTGACATTCTAAGGTTGGAAAAGTAACTTTCATATCAATAACCCAAAAATTATTGTAGAAGATAATGTGCATATTTTAGGAATGAGTATAAAACCATGGGGAGAGAATAAAATATCGCAATAAATTAATTCTTCAACGCTCATGGGAATGGTTTTGATAAGAAGTAGTCATCATAGACAAATTCAAGGAAAGTAAACATTTGATATCATATCCCCTTTGCTAGTATACATTTAAAATAGGGGTTGTGAACATAAGGTAAATGAATGGTCAAGGATGTCAAGGAAAAAAAAATTATGATGTAAATAGATAGTGAAATATTTGTAAGATAAAGATGGAGGGTAATTTAGTTTGGTTTGTATGGTCCCCAAATTATGTAATATAGTGCAAGGCTAGGTTAAAGTGGTTAAATTATTTGTGAATGGGTTATGAGTGAGATGGATATGAGTGATGGGAGGATTAGAGATGGAAAAAGTTAAGTGGGTATATAGGCTTGGGTAAAGGGTTCTCGAGAAAGGTAGGGGTGATAAGTAGGAAAAGGGGTGGAATGATGAATGTAAGAATGATGGAGGGGTTTTGGGACATTTGAGTGAATAATATACGTGTAAAAGTGTTAATAGAAAGGGGATAGGTGAAGTAAGGATGGTCATGGAATAAATAAAAAATTAGGGGCTATATGTCACTAATTGGATTATTTTAGAACTTATATCCTCTAAATTTATCTATTTTTATGTTCTTTATAAGTCTCCAATTTTCTCACTTTTTCTAGATTTTCCTTGGCCCCAAAAAATATTGCCTCAAGTTGGAAATCCTAATTATTTAATATACACACATTCATACCACAACATATAAAAATTTAGGCCCTGATATCCCTAATTTATCATGAGCTATATTATATTTTTAAAAATTTCCCTATTTTAATACCTTTGTTTGAAAGATATATGTAGATAGAGAAAATTTAGACATTAAATCATTGTAAAATTTATATGTTAATTATTGGAAGGGATGTAGTGGAAGTCAAAACAAAGTTGTAGACAACAACAAAACCTACGACAACTTACTACAAAAATGATGCAGAGAATAAGGCCAACTGGGCCTAGCAGGAATAGGCATACATTGTAAGGGACATGCCCCAAATGTCATATATAGGAAGATAGATGTGAGATAAGAATAAAGTAAATAAAAGGGAGATAAGGGTATGTGCATGATCATGATGGGCCAAAAAGTGGTGATATGTAAGTGATATGATGGCCCATGTGGCTAACAACCTTTTTTTTTTCTAAAATTGATGAAACGAAAAGGGTTTTCAAAGGATATTCTTAGCTTTCCACCAATATAAATTATGCTTTACTTTGAATTTAATAAATAATTATTATTCATTTTCTATTTTAATTATGACTAAAGTCCTGATTGATAAGATGATAGAAAAACATCCATAGCTTTCAAACGGTGTCACATTTTTTGAATCCAAAACATGCATCACATTATATGCTTCACATACTATAGGATTAAAAATAATAATAATAAATTTCATGAAGTTTTGACCAAGTTAAGGTGGTCAGACATACGAGATTTTATATTTTATAAAAGTTGTAATAAAAAATCATAATTAATTATTTACTTGGAAACAAATTACAAAAAAATATGCATCACATCAGGACATGAGTCCTCTACTTATATCTAAAATATTATAAAAAAATATTGTCATTTTATATTGGTTAGGGTGGTTAGACAGACACCTACTTCTTATTTTTTCCCTGAAATTTAAGTACTATTGCATTGAAATTTCAAATTTTCACCAAATAGATTTAAAAATAAATAAAATAAACCTAGTATTTTAGAAACTATATTCAATTTTCTATAGATTCTATTCTTACATATTTTTGAAATAATATAGATAACTTATTCAAATTTTGACGTCAAGTTGCCTAACTCTGATTTTTTTGAATTTTATCACCACTTAAGGCCCTATTTTTTCCATGATGATCTTGAATATAACCATAAGATATATGTAAATAAGATAGACCTAAGAATAGTTTTAAGCTCAAAATACTTTTTACTATACCATCCAAATATAATATATGATAGAAATTGATTGTTGAGTATGGTTTATGTCATAAATATAGTATACTACCATGTTGTATTTAGTCTCTAAGAAATATATTCATAGGGTTATAAATACAAGTCCTTAAGATTTCATATAGATTAGAACTTTGGTTTGTGACCCCCACTTTTCTTGCTAACATCGATTCTTTTATTGGGACCCTCATTAGGCAATGGAGAAGAGATCAAACAATCAAATAAACTTTCAAATTAAATCAATTGAGAAAAATAATAGAAAATTCCAAGAAAAAATTATTTTAAAGATCTATGACTAGTATAATTCCATAGGTACTAACCTTGTTAGCGGGGGTTAGGCATATAGGAGATGTAGAATAGAAAGGGGGGATATCCAAAAGAGATCCCCAAAAATATGTTACCAATCAAAGTAAGCATATAATCACACCATGGGAGGAATAAATGACTAATTTAACACCAAATCATTAACACCCATGACTAAAGAAGATAATAATAAATTAAGATCTAGGTTAGAGAGGAAGTTCAAATAAAAATATAGTTGAATATGGAAAGTAAAATCATGGATGACATATGTTATAAATAGAATTAAGAATGATAAGAAAGGCACCACAGGAGAATGGAGAAAGAAAATAAAGATAACATGCTAAAAAGGGTGCTACTGAGTGTGCCAATGCATAGGTGTTTTCAAGAAAATGGAAGGAAAAATAAATGCTGACAAAATTAAAGAGAGGGATGGAAATATATGCAGCATCAAGAAAAGAGTTAGATGAAATTTGTGTAAGTATTCAGGCCCTAACACTTCCTTCTTTGATTAAACAACCACAACTAGAGACAAATTTATCTACTATAAATATTAGCTTGGATGAAAAGTTTATGGAGTTCCTCAAAACCCTAGAAAAATATAATCTATTGATGCAGATTACTTGGCACAAATAGTTAACAAAAGTGTGAGAAAATTAAGGAGAGAAGAGATAAGTGAAGGAAGTAATACCATGTTCAATTTTTGAAAATATTTATCATCATTAAATAATCAAATTTCATGAACACAAATGAAAAAGTATCACCCAAGAAAAACTTCCACTTTGAAGAGTTGCATCCTCTAGATTAGGAACCATCCCCTATGCCATATAAGCCAAGAAGAGTTTCACTACAAGATACAAGTGAAGAATCAACATGAGTGATAAATCCACAACAATAATTTATAAGGGATAGCAAATAAATATTAGGGAAATAATAATGACATTAAATTATCAAAAGGAAAAAGGAAGAGAGGGAAAACCTATACTACAAAGAAGTTCTAAGAAGAATAAGGAACAAACAATAAGATAAATCTACTACAAGAAATAATAAGAGCCTAAAAAGATAATGGAATGCCCAATTAATCTCTCCGTGTTTTAAAAATACACCACAAAACCTTCAAAGCACATATTTGTACAAGAGTTTATTTGACAGAGAAAGGGAATAACTAGAGACCAAACTAGACAATTCAATTTCATGGGAACCCTAAGAAATGATGCTCTTAATTGGTACAAAAAAAATTATCCACAACATGATAAGGAATGGGATGAAGTAAAAAGGTAATTCTTAGCTAATTTTGAGACTTTGGATGTCCCCATGGAGAGTGTGAGTAAAATGAGAGACCTTATATAGAAAAAAAAAAAACCAATAATGGAGTATGATAGAATATTTAAGGAAGTGTCTCAAAATATAGAAGATCCATTAACTAAGGAATAGAAAATAGAATGGTTTATTTTAGGGCTTAGTTGAGAGATCAAGACATCCCTAGATGGAAGAACATTTAATACATACTTTGAAGTAGTGACTTTAGCCTATTTCATAAAATCATAGACTTGGAGAAGGAGAGAAAAAGATAATAAAAATGAGTTAGCGAGATTAATATTGGAAGTAGGGTAGCTAAAATGAAAATAATAAAGACTATCTAAAGAAGATAACAACTTACACAAACAAAGTCCAAAAATTTGGTGCACATATTGCTCACCGGAGGGATGCATAACAAATGAGTGCCCTATAATGAAAGGTGAAAAGAGGGTTTCCATATTAAGGGTGGACCTCAAGAAAATTCCCTAGAAGAACCAGATAGTATACTTAAGGCATATAAAACTAATGGGATGATCACAAGATGGATGAGAGGTGAATACAAACCTCATTATAGACTACATCATAGTATTGGAGGAACCACATATGACAAAATGGATTATGTAAAGGACTTGTGGAATGACCTTTATACACACAATTTCATAGGTATAGAGAAATTTCCTAAAGAATTCAAAGGAATGTGAATGCACTTCAAAACAATCCTCCACATAATCAATATGATGATAGAAGGAAATTCAACAATTTGTTGTAGGGGCACCTAGCTTCATTTTGTAAATATGGTCCAAAGTTGCTTTTTTTGGTGTTTTGAGTCATATTTGATGTAATAAGTTCTATTTAGACCATTTTCAATGTAATGAGTCCCATGGGGTTGGTTGTAGTTAATGTTGTCATTTTTTTTGTAAATGTTGCAAAAGTTGCTATGCAACTTTGCAATTTTGTCTTGTTTTCATACTTGAACCGTAACCAATTCAAGAGGTGGTTATGAACCATTTGCTTTTGGTTTTTTATGTTTAAATAGGCCTTGAAAACTCTTAGGAAAGGTTCTGGAGACACTTTTGGTGCATGAGCAATAAGAAAACTTTATTTTTCTATGTGTTTTAATTAAAATCTGTTGCTACATGCATTGGTACAGCTCTGTATAGTCAGTAAATGATATAATGTGAATTTAATTTGACGGTGACATGAATTAAGAGTGTTTTGGTTTTAATTTGAGTTGATTTCATAAAGTTTGAAGGTTTTTAGAGCCAATTTACTGAGAACAGTTTGAAAACCCTAAGTCAAGAGGGTTTGAACAATAAAATGGCATATTAAACCATTCCATCGGTGAAAATCTCTATAAATCGGTGGAATGGATTTAGTTAGGATTATTTTCATTTTGGTAGTGATTATAGATGCAGGGGGTGGAGGTAGGTACCTATTTGTGCAAGCCCTAGCTTAATATCTCAATGTATTAGGCTTGAATTGATAGGTAGAGGTAGGGTTTTGTATAGTTGGTGAGTTTGTAGATGTTCCAATTGGTAAAAAATATTTTTTTAGACCCCGTGTGATCTATCTAAAGCCTTGGAGTGGAGATTGGTGATTTGGGGAAGGAAAATCATATAATGGCTTTGTAAAAGAGGCCTAATTGGGCTTAACGGTAGCGTAGCAGTCCATTTTAGGAGGTGATGTCCTGAAACAAGTCTATGCACAAATTTTCTATGTTAAAGAAGAATATAAAGAGTATTATAAAATGTATTCCATTCATGGGTTTGAGGAATTCTCTAAAAGATATGTTGAAAAATCACAGTTTGGAATGCTACAAGCAAGTTTAAAGAATTTTTTGAACAAACACCAAGTTAGGGTATTCAAAGTGGAAATATTAGTTAAGTTTGATTGAATTGTGATTGATTAGATAACGTCCACCCTAATTTGCATCAAATTGGTATTAGGGCGTAGGGTTTGATCATTTGAAGGAAAGGGGTTGAAGTCTGAAGAAGGAAAAATTGCATTTTGAAGGGAACAAGATGCCTCTAAAGGTAAGTGCAGTCATTGCTAGGGAAATAAGAATGATGAAGGAGTCTCAAGAAGAACTTTTCACTAGACTTGCAGCATTGAAAAAACACCAAAGAAGAGGTAAGGCCACTATAGATGAGAGTGACCGAGAGGAAGAGGGTGAGGATGAAAACCCTCAAAGAGGATCCCATGAATAAGAGTTGGATCCTGAAGAGATGAGGATGGTTAATATGTTGAGGTTTGTCAAGGGATATGCTTTAGAGGTGAAAATGGAATTTCCCATGTATGGTGGGAAGATGGATAGTGAAGAGGTGTTAGACTAGATTGACACACTAGACAATTATTTTGAATACAAGGAGGTAGCAGATGAACAAAAGGTGAAGTTTTCCAGAACCAAATTGAAAGGCCCTACCCTAAATTGGTGGAATTATGTATAGGAAGAGAGAGTGAAAAATGAAAAATAATAAATCAATTCATGGGATAGGATCATGTCTAAATTTAAGAGTCAATTCTTGCCTGGTGAATATGTAATACAAACTTTTAGAAAGCTGCAAAACATCTCAAGCAAAAAGAGATGGATGTCATGGCCTACATAGAGGAGGTCATGTTGAGGATGACTTTGAGAATATATCAAGGTATATGAATGGGATAAGGTTCAATATCCAAGATGAATTGAGACTTTTCACTCCTAGAATGGTGGAAGAGTGATTTCAATTGGTTGTTAGGGAAAAGGAGAATTTGAAAAGAATGCACTAAAAAAGAGTAGACGTAGAGGAAATAACTTCAGGGGTAGAGGATACTTTGGTGGAAGAGGACAATCAAAAAAGGCACAAGGAGAATCAAGTGACAATCAAGATCAAGACTTAGAGTCAAGAGGTGGTTTTAGAGGTAGAAGATCCAATGGTAGAGGCAGATTTGGAGGACAAGGTAGAGGTTCAAATACCTTCTCTAGAAGATGCTATCAATGCAATCAATTTGTCCATAAAGCATGGAAGTTCCTAGACAAACAACCTTCTACATCACATGGTGGTGAAAGGAGAACACAGTTGATGCAAGAGGAATATTGTGAGAGTGTTAACTCTCCTTCTCAACATGTTGCTCTAGAGGTTGGAGAAAATCTAGTGACGAGAAGAACAATACTCAAGGTTCTTGTGGTGAAGGAGCCTCCAAAAATAAAGTCATTGTTTAGAACCACTTGCAAATATCAAGGCAAGGTATGTAAGGTTTTTGTTGATTCTGATTCACCTGATAATTTGGTTTCTTTGGAGATGGTTGAAAAATTAAAGATGAAAAGGATCCCACACCCCACACCCTATAAGGTTTCTTGGCTGAACAAGGGTCAACAAGTCTTGGTTAATGAACAAACATGGGTTGAATTTAACATTGGGGGGTAAAAAGACAAGATCTTGTGTGACATCATCCCAATGGATGTATGTCATCTGCTGTTAGGAAGAACTTGGCAGTATGATAGAAAAGCAAAACATGATGGGCAAAAAAATACACATGTGATTGAAAAAGATGGGGTTTCCTTTACAGTCGCTCCTTTGCAAGATGAAAACTTAGATACACAAGTTGGGTCAAGTTTCATGTTGGTTGGGGAGAAAGAATTGTTGAAAACTATGAAAGAGGAAGGTGGATAAGGGTATGCAATCATAATCAGACCCAAATCTATTATGACAGTAGCAAAGCTTAAAGATGTGCCCAAGGAAGTACAAGCCTTGTTGAACAAGTACCAAGACATAGTTTTTGATGATCTCCCTAGTTCTTTTCCACCTATAAGGGATGTGAGCCACCACATAGACTTTATACCAGGATAAAACTTACCCAATAAGGCTACATACAAAATGACTTATCAACAAAATGAAGAAATAAGGAGAAAAATACAAGAATTGCTAGATAAGGGTCTCATAAGGAAAATTTTAAGTCCATGTGTTCTCCCTACCGTGTTGGCACCTAAAAAAGGTGGAGATTAGAGAATGTGCACCGATTCAAGGGAAATAAATAAAATCACTATAAGGTATAGGTTTCCCGTACCAAGAATGGAGGATTTGATGGATTTTTTAGGAGGAGCTTGTTGATTTTCAAAGATTGACCTTAAAAGTGGCTATCATCATAATAGAATAAGAGAAGGGGACGAGTGGAAAATTGCTTTTAAAACCAATGAGGGGCTATATGAATGGATTGTAATGCCATTTGGGATTTCAAATGCACCAAACACTTTTATGAGACTAATGAATGAAGTGTTGAAGCCTTTCATAGGTAAGTTTGTAGTTGTGTACTTGGATGACATTCTTCTATTTAGTAAGACTAAAGAGGAGCACTTGCAACATTTGGGAATGGTGTTGAAGAGGCTGAATGAAGAAAATTTGATGTTTAACCTGAAAAAGTATGAATTCATAAAAGAGGAGTTGGTTTATCTTGGATTTGTTATTTTAAAAGGCACTTTGAAGATGGACCCCAACAAGGTAGAAGCAATTTTGAACTAGCCTACTCCAAAAGTAGTTAGTGAGGTAAGAAGTTTCCACGGTATTGCTAGTTTCTATAGAAAATTTGTGAGAAATTTCAGTCATATTTGATCTCCCATTATTGATACAATCAAAGGGTATAAAAATAAAAGGTTTATATGGTCTGATGAGGTGGAAAGAATCTTTCAAATTGTGAAACAAAATATAGCACAACAACCCATCTTAGCATTGCTTGATTTCAATAAGGTGTTCATAATAGAATGTAATGCAAGTGGGTATGCAATTGGAGAAGTCTTGAGCCAAGAGGGTAGACATGTATCATTTTTTAGTGAAAATATGAATGATTCCAAGAAGAAGTACTCTTCTTATGACTTAGAATTATATGAAATGGTTTAAGCATTCAAAAAGTGGAGACACTATCTCTTTCCGAAGGAATTTATTGTTTTTATTGACAATCATGCTTTTGAGTTTCTTGAACAACCAAGACAAACTTAGCCACAAACATGTGAACTGGGTGGAGTACCTATTGCGATCCTAATAAAATGCTACTTCCAAATGTGAGATGTTAGATAAAACTAATAGTGAAATGTGAAGAGAAATAACAAGATAAAGGGGCTTCTCAATAATATTAGCCTAAGAAAGTGGACAACATAGAAGTAAAATAAACAAATTGATTGCTATTATACCTTCATGTTGTTGCTTCCTTGGTTGGCCCTTGATTTTGAAGTATTGTGTGCTCCTCGGATGGCAATGAAGTTGAATGGATGCAAGATGAATTGATGCAACATGGAGTGATGATATAAGTGCTAAAATGGATGAGAGCTTGAATAAAAATTTTGCAAGAGTTTATTTGCAAAAGACTTGATCTTCAAAATGAGGGAATTGAAGGGGTATTTATAGGCTAAATTGAATTCTCTAGAGAATTCAACGGTTGAGATTGATCCAACAAGATCAAGATGAAGGGCTATGGTGAGTTGAGGACTCACAAGCCCTCACATCTCGACATGTGGAGTGTGAGATGTCTTAGGGTGGAGTGATGTGGAAATAAGGTGGAAGGGAAGTACATGAGGTGGATCTTGGGGGATGAGAAGATTCCTTAGAGGAATAAAAGTGAATTAAAAATTCACAATGATTAGAAGAATCTAGTGGATAAGAGAGGGTCTCCAAAAAGCTGGAGATTTGTCACATGTGGGTGATGTGACAAGTCCAAGGTTCTAGAGGCCCTTGGCACATGTGAAGTGACAAGTCAAGGCTTCTAGAATCTTGCATGAGGGATGGGGAAGACTTTGGAAAGATAAAAGTGAATTAAAAATTCACATGGGGAAGAGAGGAACCTTGGGAAAATAAATGTGAATTAAAAATTCACATGGGGAAGAGAGTCCAGGCTAAAAATGGTAAGTGGGAAGGTTGACTAGAAAAGGTAAGCCAAATGTGGCTAATGATTCTGATTAAGGTTGTGCAAACACACGATTAAGATAGTTAATGAGGGATTAGAGGCAAGTGGGAGATTATGGAGGATGTGACACTTAATCTTGATTAAGTGGTGCACATCCTAATCACAGATTGATTAATTTAATCTAGATTAAAAGAGGGTTATGGAGAATGTGAAAAGGAGAGAGAAAAGAGGAATTAAAAATTGGTTTTAATCCAAATGGGTTAAAAGACTAAATTAAATAATTTTTCATATTTATTTAATTTAGAGAAGAATAGGGTGTAAGGTAAAGTATTTAATTTATTTAATTACATACTTTAGATACCCTAGACAGAAAATGAAATAATGATTAAATAAATTATTTAATCACTATTAATGAAATAGATGAATAGAGTAGATGATTTTGATCATATGGAAGTGATCAAATTTTGATGTCTACATTTTTCCCCTCTTCGAAGTACCGTTAAGAATAACTGTTCTTCGAAGAAAAGAAAGTGCAGATGACTCTATAGAGGAATTAATCGAAAAATGATGCCCCGATGTGGAGAGGAGGATCTGAGATGTCCAATTAGTGAGGAATGGATGAAGATGCCCCAATCCTAGAAGGGATTGACTACGACCGCGAAAATTGGTAAATGTGAAGGGTATGCCCCCTCAAGAGGGTGACGAGGGAAAAGAAGGGTCCCAGGCAACATCTCAATAAGAAGAAACAAATGGTATGGTTGGAAAGAGGGAAAAAAAATAGGCAAGTTTATCTTTGGAATGAAGTTAATCAGACAAACGAGGTGCAAATGGCAGCCCCGGGAAGTGAAGGGATTAATCAGAGGAATAAAATGGTAAATAAAAGGTAAAAATACCTTTTAAAAGAGGGGGAAAGGAGAGGGGTCCCAAAAAAAAAATCTCTTGATAGGAAGAAGAAAATGGTATTTTTGGAAAGATCTTGAAAAAATAAGCAAGTTTTCCTTTTGAACGAAGTCGATCCGACGCACGGTTTGCAAATGGTGGCCCCGAGAAGAAAAAGAAAAAAAAGTGTTGTAGAGGGGCGAATTTGCCCCACTGCAGAAGGGCAAATATGCCCTGGGAGGGCGGGTACACCATGGGAAGGGGTGAGTTTTCCCCAGGAGGGTGCTTACACCTCAGGAAGGGGCGAGTTCGCCCTGGGAGGGTGGGTACGCCCCGGGAGGGCGCTTACGCCCCGGGAAGGGGCGAGTCCGCCCCGAGAGGGCGCTTATGCCTCGGGAAGGGGTGAGTCTACCCCGGGAGGGCGGGTACACCTCGGAAAGGGGTGAGTGTGCCCCGAGAGGGTGCTTATGCCCTAGGAAGGGGTGAGTTCACCCCGGGAGGGCGGGTATGCCCCAGGAAGGGGCGAGTCTGCCCCGGGAAGGGTCGAGTCTGCCCCGGGAGGGCGGGTACGCCCCGAAAGGGCGAGTCCACCCCGGGAGGGTGGGTACGCCCCAAGAAGGGGTGAGTCCACCCTGGGAGGGAGGATTCACCCCAGAAAGAGGTTGGGTCCATTTCAGGAGGGCAGATCCACCCTGGAAAAAGGTAGAAGAGCGGATGAGTGATGAAGGATGAAGGGATGATGGAAGGGGAGAAAAGATGAGAGATGAGATGATGAAAGGGAATATGAAGATGATGATATAAGTTGATGGATAAGAAATGGGAGATAAATGTGAGCACAAAATAAATATGATGTTGCCTCAGGCAAGCTGCAGAAGTGCAGATACGCCCTCTAGATTGTTGTAGAAGTGCGGATACGCCCTTCTAAGTGCTGTAGAAGTGCGAATACACCCTCTAATTGTTGCAAAAGTGCAGATATGCCCTTCTGAGTGTTGCAGAAGTGCGAATACGCCCTCTAATTGTTGTAGAAGTGTGGATATGCCCTTCTAATTGCTACAGAAGTGTGAATACGCCCTCCAATTGCTACAAAAGTGTGGATACACCCTTTTGATTGCTGCAGAGGGGTGGATGAGTGATGAAAGATGAAGGGATGTGGGAAAATATGAGAGATGAGATGATGAAAGGGGATATGAAGATGATGATGTAAGTTGATGGATAAGAAATGATGATAAGTGATGGGAGATAAAT
This sequence comes from Sequoiadendron giganteum, assembly GCA_007115665.2. NCBI lineage: Eukaryota > Viridiplantae > Streptophyta > Pinopsida > Cupressales > Cupressaceae > Sequoiadendron > Sequoiadendron giganteum. The sequence continues at coordinate 200,343,588 of CM021108.1, forward strand.
GTGAGCACAAATGGATTCGAGGACACATATGATGTTGTCCCAGTCAAGCTACAAGCGAGGTTGAGCAGATGGTTGATGGAGTGTTGTTTGATAAGGACATGAGACATTTCAAAACAACACAAGGATGGGGAAGGATACATCCCAATGAGAGTGTTATTGATACGGGAAAGATTCATCCTAGAACAATGTTGATGATGAGGATGAGGATGAGTGTTGTTGATGAGGGAATGATACATCCCAAAACAACACAAGGATAGGGAAGGATACATCCCACTGATGATGAGGATGAGGATGAGTGTTGTTGATGAGGGAATGATACATCCCAAAACAACACAAGGGTAGGGAAGGATACGTCCCGATGAGAGTGTTGTTGATGAGGGAAGGATACATCCTAAAACAACACAAGGATAGGGAAGGATACATCCTAAAGATGATAAAGATGATGATGATGAGGAGGAGGATGATGATGAGGATGATGATGAGGATGATTGGGTCAAGGCTTGCAGCAAGTCTAAGACTAAGAGTGTGATTAGATGATTTGAATGGATGAGAATGGGGGAGATATGCAGGATGATGGAATAGAAAATGAAATGCAATCCTAATGCAATTTGCCATCCTTAGAGCACTGATTTTTGCTATAGCATAAGACACTAGGCGTCAGGGTATGTAAACCAAGACAGATTAGTGTCTAATGTAGAAAACAAACACAACAAACAAGAAGGCTATCCCAACACCCCAAAGTTGCGATGACTTTGGTCGCGCCAGGTATTGGAATAACCACAAGCACAAAGAGGATGCCCCAACATAACACAAGACCTCAGGGATCTTGGTGGGTACTACATGGGACAACCAAGAACACATAAACAAAGAAAAGATCAAGATACGCCCCTATGTTTACTAGTCAAAGCACACCATGATATGATGGATCAAGGCGACCATGACAAGTGATGATAGGGAGCTCAAATGATAAACAAAATCCAAAAGCATCAAAAGATCACAATCAATTTCAAATGTCCTTTGCCATAGGATCAAGATGATGGATGGGGTTGATGAGGTCTGTTAGGAAGGATACATCCTATTGAGACCGATGATGGATAGTAAATTAAAAGATCGACATGACGTAGGATACCATAAACCGATTGGATCTTGTGATATAGATGACTATTGTTTGATAAGAACTAGCTCAGATAGGGACATACTTGATGATACAACAAGATGACAAGACGAAAAGACAACATTACTAACACACCCTAAAGACCTAGGGGCTCGAGGGTTGATCAAAGATCAACCTTGCCTACGTGAAAGTGCAGAGCCCTTGTAGTTCAGGATAAAAGATCATGGATAAAAGCGGAAAGAGGACAAGGAAGACCTCGATGGGTGAAAAAGACCAGACAGATAAATGCCCAGGGGGTGGACCAAATGATTGGCATTGCCTATGTGAAAGTGCAGGGGAAATGTAGCTTGACACAAGGCCAAAGATAGATGATGGAAGAGACAAGACAGACAAAAGATAGAATCTTGGGGGCAGATCAAATGATCGACCTTGCCTACGTGAAAGCGCAGGGGCAACGTACTTCGACAAGAGACCGACGACAGACAATGGATAAGGGATGATGAGATGACCAAGATAAATAGATAAAATGATGGAGTGGATATGATGAACTAGGATAGGCCATGCAGATGGGATGGTCAATATGTGGGATGTGGGTTATGTGAAGATCAGGGATGGGATAGTGATCTATATTATTAGAAGATGAATTGGGAGGATGAGAGGATGTATAGATGAATTATGAAGAGTGATAAGATATCATAAAGATGTAGGAAATAGATAGGAGTGATGATAGTGAGATAACATGGCATTGGATTGCATGAGGGTAGCCTATAGCTAGATACCAATGACAAGGGATAATGGATGGAAATGGATGGATGGATAAGAAGATGCTAGGATAGGTGGATAGATGATGGATAGATGAGTGATGAAGATTGGAAAGATGTGAGAAAGAGATAGGAATCATGATAGTGAGATAGAATGGCATTGGATTTCATGAGGGTAGCCTATAGCTAGATACCAATGACAAGGGATAATGGATGGAAATGGATGGATGGATAAGAAGAAGCTAGGATAGGTGGATAGATGATGGATAAATGAGTGATGAAGATTGGAAAGATGTGAGAAATAGATAGGAATGATGATAGTGAGATATAAAGTCATTGGATTGCATGAGGGTAGCCTATAGCTAGATACCAATGACAAGGGATTATGAGATGGAAGGAAAATGGATGGATTGATAAAGATGGGGAGATCAAAATATTTTAGGATATATGGATAGAAGGATAAGGATTCAGAAAGATGACATGGATTACTAGGTAGATAAATGGATGAGGAGATAAGGATGAAAAAGACTAGTGGATGGGTAGATAGGAAGATAAGGATGGGGGGATGGGTGGTGTCGCCAAGGACTAAGACACAAAGAAGGAGATGCCCCCACTCTAGATGTGTCATGTGTGATGAGGCAAGAGGGATGGAAGATAGAAGGATGGAAGTGATTGCAAGATGGAGGGATAAATGGATGAGAAAATAGAAAGATGTTAGGGTGGGTGGATAGAGGGATAAGGATTTGGAAAGATGGATAGGAAGATAAGGATAGGGAGATGGATTGGATGTTTAGATAGATGAATGGGGAGATAAGGATGAAAGGATGAAAAGGACTAGTGGATGAGACAATGGAAGATAAGGATTTGGTAGATGGAGGAGATAAGGATGGGAAGATGGATTGGATGGTTAGATAGATGAATGGGGAGATAAGGATGAAAGGATGAAAAGGACTAGGGGATGAGAGGATGGGGAGATGGAGAGGATTACCTGGCGGAATGGATAAACGATGTTTCCAAGGACCCAATTGCAAATAAGGAGATTCCCCCACTCTATATGTGTCATGCATGACGAGGCAAGAGGGATAGCAAGATGGGTGGATAAGGGAGTGAGATGGGAAATGGAAGATAGATAGAGGAGGATAAGGAATATGATAGTGTATGGATGGGAATATATGCCAAGAGGTGTCCAAAGCATGTATATAGGTTTGCCCCTACATTTATCAAGATCACAAGGAAGATGGAGAGAGTGGGATAAAGGGGATAGGATGGATAGGATGCAGAAGATAGGCAGATGCAGGAGATGGAGGAAAGGAATGCGTAAGTGGATGTTTCCCCCAATCGTGGAAGGAGACTAGATGGGGAATTTATGCATGATGCCTATTTTCTAGGTTTTCATCATGGTACTTATCCAAGGCACTTGTTTGCCAAGTTTTCACCATTGGACGAATGATTTTCTCTTTACTATTTTTTTTGTTTTTTGTATTTTTCTGATTTTTTCTTTTTTTTTGTATTTTTTTGGACTAGGATGTGGATGAAGATGGATAAAGATAGGGAGATGGATATGCAGATTTTAGAGGATAGTTGATAAGGATATGGATGAAGGACTCAAGCATCAAGTTCCATATGAGGTAATAAGATCCCATGTGCAAAGTGACTAGGGGATGTTGGTACAACCTTAGTAGCAGGGATGGATTAAAGGGATTGGATGGGGGAGATAGGGGGGATAGTGGATGGGGGGTTGAAAAGTGTATGGATGGAATGATGGAGTGGAGGTGTGATAGGGGAAGGTGTTTAGGACCAACATTGGCACTTGTGGTGGATGTGAAAAGATAGGTGGAGGAATGGATGGAGAGGCTGGCGATAATGGAGGAGTTGGGATAGTGATTTTTGGGATGTAGGGACCCAAAATAGATTTAGGAGATGGAGGAGGTGAATGATTTTGTGGGGGAATAGCAACTTTGGATGTCATTAGGGACTTTTCATGTGAAGGTATGGCACCTTTTTTCTTTGGGATCCACATGGTTTTTATTTTTTCTTTGGTGGGCCTTTGTGGCCTTTTGGATTGATTTGGATTTGGGACTTGATTTTTCTGTTCTTCAACATGTCTTTTGAAGGGGACATGAGGAGCTTTAGATTCACGTGGACATTTGGATTTATACATTTTTGCTTTGGCATCCAAAGTGCTTTTAGTAGCAAGGGGATAGATGCGAGGAGATAGATGATGGGGAGCGATGGAGGTAGGGTTATAGGGATTACGTGTAGATGGAGAATGTGTAGGTATGTGCCTTTGTTGATCCTGGTTAGGAGTTATGAAGGTAGGATTTTTATTTTGTGTACAAGGGAGAGGGGGTGGATGAATGAAAGGATGAATAGGATAAGATGGAGGGTGTGATTTTAGGATATAAGGACCCAAAATAGACTATGTATATGGAGGATGTGTGGGGTTTGATGGAGGGATATAAGAACCTATAGTAGATGGAGGATGAGAAATGATGGATAGAGGGACATAAGGACCCAAAATAGATTTAGAGGATGAGGGAGGAAGATGGATGGTTGTTTTGAGGTAATATGATGGAGGAGGGGGGATGGAAGCAAATGACTTGGTAGAACGATGGAAAGTACCTCTTGTGCCTTTAGAAGAGGATCGTTTAGGATGTACAGAGGTTGTACCAACATCTTTAGAGTGCGGGTTTTGGGAGATATATCCAAGACCATGTGTGCTTGGATGTTCTTTGACTTGAATGGGCTCTAACATTCCTTGCTCACGAAGGCCTAAACCTTTTCCTTCATAGCTCATGTTTTCGAGCATGTGATCTATGGTAGGATTCTTATTCTTTTGGAAGCATGATGCGAGTGTGTTAGCAGGTGGAGGAGGAAAGGTGGTGCCTATACTTTGTTTTGCTTCTATAAGAAGGCCACCACGATAAGTGTAATGCGACCAAGGTTGTACAAAAGTGGCATTGGGATTGGTGATGAAGGATCATGCGATGGAGAGGAGGGGATAGCCACATCCAGAGGAATGAGTGATAAGGGAACATGAGAGGAATTGGGGATTATGATGGAATCTAGATTTATGGCAGTGAATGATAAGGGCTCATGAGATGGAGTGTTTGGATCTTGAATGTAAAGGGGATCATGGGATGGAGTGGATGAGCTAGTGTGAACTTGATATGGGGTGGAGGGGAGGATAGGATCATGAGATGGGATGGATGGGGGATTATGATCTTGGGATGTAGTGGATGGGATGGGAGGATCTGGATTTGGAGAAGGGGATATGCTTGTACGCTTTGGATCAAGCTCTTGGCATGAATCATCTTGTGTGGGATGTATGAGGATGGAAGAGTGTTGGAGGGATGCCTCAATTGGGGGAGATAGGAGGAGGGAGGATTCATGAAGGTTATGGGATTGAAGTTTGTGAATATTAGGATTGGGAGGAGGGGATTGGATGTCTTCAATGGATTGGGTGGATCTAGAAGTAGAAGATGGGGATTTAATGGATTCGATGGGTTTGACCGACTCAGCCATTTGGACAATGTTAGGAATGGTGATGGGAGGGATAGGTCTAGGATGGAGGAGGGCCTCATCACTAGTGATAGTACATGATAAAGTGGGAGGGCATGATGTCTCTTTTGTCATGAGTCCTTGAGCGAAATTTGGAAGGGATGTAGGATTAGGTAGAGTGATGGGAATGGATGGAGTATTAGGATTAGGTATTGGTGGATTAGAATTAGACATGGGGATGTGATTGGATGGAGTATGAGGAGGAGATGGAGGATTAGGATTAGATGAAGGGATGGGAATGAATGGAGGACTAGGAGGATATGGAGGATTATGATTAGATGAGTGGATGGGATTGGATGGGGGATCAAGGATGGATGGAGAATTGGGATTAGGGATTCGGGGATTAGAGTTAGATGAGGGGATGGGAACAGATGGAGGATTAGGGATTGGTGGATAACGATTAGATGAAGGGATGGGATTGGATGTAGGACTAGGAGGAGATGGAGGATTAGGATTAGATGAAGGGATGGAAATGGATGGGGAACTAGGAGTGGTTGGAGGAGATGGAGGATTATGATTAGATGAGTGGATGGGACTAGATGGGGAACTAGGAGTGGTTAGAGGAGATGGAGGATTAGGATTAGATGAAGGGATGGGATTGGATGTAGGACTAGGAGGAGATGGAGGATTAGGATTAGATGTGGGTATGGGATTGGATGTAGGACTAGGAGGAGATGGAGGATTGGGATTAGATGTGGATATGGGATTGGATGTAGCACTAGTAGGAGATGGAGGATTAGGATTAGATGTGGATATGGATATGGGATTGGATGTAGGACTAGGAGGAGATGGGGGATTATGATTCGGTGAGTGGATGGGACTAGATGGGGAACTAGGAGTGGTTGGAGGAGATGGAGGATTAAGATATAATGCAGGAAAAGGGAGAGTGATGTAGGAGGATGTAGATATTGGATTAGATTGGGATGGGGAGTGATAGTAGGAAGATGTGGATGAAGGATTAGAATGGGGAGATGTGGACTTAATGTAAGGATATTGGGATTGGGGATTGTGATAGAAAGGTGTGGATGTTGGATTAGAATAGGAAGATTGAGGTGGTGGACCACCATAGGAAGACATGTATGGTGGGTTGGCATAGGAGGATATGGATGGTAGATTAGGATGAGAGGATTGAGATGGTGGATTAGGATAAGAGGAATATTGGGATGGGGGATTGTGATAGCAAGGTGTAGGTGTTGGATTAGGATGGGAAGATTGGGATGTGGGATTAAGGTAGAGGTATTGGGATTGTTGATGATGATAAGGAGAGGAGGATATGGATGTTGGATAGGATAGAAGTTGAGAGGGGGGACATGATGAATATGTCGATGGTGAGGATGTTGGATATCCCTTATCAAGGATAGCATAAAGACCATTATTAGATATGGATGAAGGCATGGTGGGATAGTTCAAAGGAGTAGTTGGATTTTTGGAGGTGGTTGGAGAGAGCTTGCTAGCAATGATAGAGTCAAGGGGATCTACATAACACTCTTTGTGATCAACAAGACTTTCATTATCGTCGTCGACATAATTAGAATTTCCCTTGACTACTATTATTGGTCATGTGAGAGGGGGATAAAGATTCATGATGGATGCAGATTAGCAGGAAAGAATAGATGATGGATAGAGAACTGGGATGGATTGGAAGCTCCTATGGGGATTGGATGAAAGCTTAGATTGGGATTGAATAAAATCTCAAATTAGGATGATGGGATTCACGCTCAAATTATAAGTGGGTTGGAGCTTAGATTGGGATTCAATAAGAGGATATGATAGGATAAGTTTGTTTTGGATTGGATGATGGATCAATTGATCATGTATCAATGTGATGATTTGGATAAGGATTGGATTGTTTGATCAATTCATGATGTATCAATTTGATGATTTGGATAAGGATTGGATTTGATTGGATGATGGAATTTTGATCGGATTTGGATAGATTGGATTAAATTGGTTGATGGAAGGGATCCTAAGACCTAATTCATAAATCACCCTAAGTGACTTATAGCATTGGTTGATCGGATTGAACTAGCTAAATCAATGATCATGGCACTGAATCCACCTTGAGATAGAAGGGGATTGATTTGGGCCAATGATGTTGACTTACAATGCAAATCCACCTCAAGATAGAAGTGGATTGATTAGGTTGAAGATAATGATTCATATGTAGCATAACAATCAAACTTAATGCCTTGGTCAATTCAGGAGATAACTCCTAAAACAAGGTTTAAGGGATTTTGTGTTGAGAGGTGATGATGAATGCAAATGGAAGATGTTTTCATGGAAATGTTTAAGGGAAAGATGGTAGAATGGGCTTCCCAAATTATTGAATGATCAATGTGAATGTGGCAAATGGTCATTTAGAAAGGTTAAATGGGGGCTTGGAATTGTCAAATGAAGGTTTGGATTGGTCAAATGAGTGTTTAGGATGATCGAATGGTCAAATGGAGACTCAGAGTGGTTAAGCAAAGGTTTGGAATGGTCAAATGGATGAAACTATCTATTCAAGAGGGCGTATCCACACTTCTGCAGTGAAAAATGTTGAAACAGGGGTGTATCCGCACTTGTGCAGTGAAAAGTGTTGAAACAGGGGGGCGTATCCGCATTTTTGCAGTGCAAAATGCTAAAATGGGGGGGAAAATCCGCCCCTATGCAGGAAAATAGTGACTTGGTTTTAGATGATGGGATTATGGCAAGGACTTGAAATGACTCAATGAGGTTGACTTATCAAGATTTACTGATTTTTCACAGAAAGACACTTTGAACAAGCACAATCGTATGATTAGTGTTAAGGGGTATGGCCAAGAAAGGTCTTAATCTAGGATGAACAAAGTTTCTAGGGAGTCCTCGATATACACTCGATACGTGAGGCAAAAATCATGAACACCAGTATGTCACAAGCGTGAGTCGGGAACCCCAGCGAGATACTGAAAGGCTCAAACCAACTCTTCACGTCTATCTAGGTATCACCCTAGCTTCGACGCTCTGCCAATTACAACGCAACTGGATTGGGTTACAGCTTTGGCTCTCCCCCCTTTATATACCCCGTAGGTACATGTGGTTGGGATCATTCCTTGGGGTGATGAAATCCCCAAGTAGGTCCTACTAAGAAAAAAACACTAATCGTTTCCAACTACCCCCCTCGGTCCGCACAAAGTGCAAGGGGAAGATGAAAAAAAACTAATGCCCCCTTAGGGTAACACAAATAAAAATAGACACAACCAACAACAAGTATTACTTCCCCCTAATTATACTAAGTGAATAGATAAAATAGTAAGGAAAAGTTTTAAAACTTGAACAAGCGGATGACCCTGCAAGCAAATGTTAGTTGTTTTATCCGCCGTTCTTTGTTGATTACAAAATTATGTTGTTAATTATTAGTAATAAATCCAACTATACCAACAAAAAAACAAGGTTAGGGGGTTAGAACCCCAAAACAGCAAAAAATTAAACCAAAAACGAAGCTAAAATGCTTATTTTTACCTTCCAAAACGTGTTGTTTAAGGCAAATCTGCCCCTCTGCAGTAAAATGTTAGAAAATAATGTGAAAAATAGAGAAAATATTAGCAATAAATTCCATTATACCCTCAAACAAACAAGTTTAGGGGGTTATAACCTCAAAACAACAAAAAACTGAGGCAAAAACGAAGCTAAAATGCCCATTTTTACCTTCAAAACGTGTTGTTTGGGGCAAATCCGCCCCTCTGTAGTAAAAATGTTAAAAAATAGTGTGAAAAACAAGATAAATATTAGCAATAAATCCAATTATACCCTCAAACAAACAAGGTTAGGGGGTTATAACCTTAAAATAGCAAAAAACAGAGGCAAAAACGAAGCTAAAATACCCGTTTTTACCTTTAAAACGTGTTGTTAAGGGAAAATTCGCCCCTCTGCAATAAAAATATTAGAGAATAGTGTGAAGAATAGGGCAAATATTAGCAATAAATCCAATTATACCCTCAAACAAACAAGGTTAGGGGGTTATAACCTCAAAATAGCAAAAAACTGTGGCAAAAACGAAGTTAAAATGTTGATTTTTACCTTTAAAACGTGTTGTTAAGGGAAAATCCGCCCCTCTGCAATGAAAAATGTTGGAACAAGAGGGAAAATCCACCCCTTTGTAGAAAACTGTCAAAAACGTTGGAACACGGGGGCATATCCGCACTTCTGCAGAAAATAGTTAGCAAAAACATTGGATCACGGGGGCATATCCGCACTTCTGCAGTAAACAGTTAGCAAAAACATTGGATCGCAGGGGTGTATCCGCACTTCTGCAGCAAAAAATGTTGGATCACGAGGGCGTATCCACACTTCTGCAGCAAAAAAAATGTTGGATCACGGGGGCGTATTCGCACTTCCGCAGCAAAAAATGTTGGATCTCAGGGACGTATCCTCACTTCTGCAAAAAAAAAAAAACGTTGGATCACGGGGGCGTATCCGCACTTCTACAGCAAAAAATGTTGCATCACGGGGGTGTATCCGCACTTCTGTAGCAAAAAAAGTTGGATCACGGGGGCGTATCCGCACTTCTGCAGCAAAAAACATTGGATCACGGGGGCGTATCCGCACTTCTGCAGAAAATAATTAGGAAAAACATTGGACTGCGAGGGCATATTCGCACTTTTGCAGGAGCGTATCCGCACTTCTGTAGAAAAATAGTTAGCAAAACATTGAATTACAGGGGCATATCCGTACTTCTACAAAGGCGTATCCGCACTTCTGCAATAAAAACTATCAAAAATATCGGATCGTGAGGGCGTATTCGCCCCTCTACAACGCCCGAGAGGGCAAGTCCGCCCCTTTGCAACCTTAACCTGCAAAGAAATTAAAAAACAACAAACGTGAAGTGAAGGGACCCATTTGTGGGTCCCACCGGGCGTACCAAAAATGTGATCCTGATAAAATGTCAAGTCCTAATGTGAGATGCTAGATAAAAACTAATAATGCAACAAGAGGAAATAACAAGATAAAAGGGCACCTCAATGATTAGCCTCAGAAAATGGATAACATGGAAGTAAGATAAAACAAATTGAATGTTTGATATACCTTCATGTTGTTGCTTCCTTGATTGGCCCTTGATCTTTGGATGTCTTGTGTGCTCCTTGGATGGAAATCAAGTTAAATGGATGCAAGATGCAAGATGGATGAGAATGCTAAGTGTTATGATGGATGAGAGCTCAAATGATAAATTTGCAAGAGTTTGGTTGCAAAAGACTTGATCCTCAAAATGAGAGAAATGAGGGGGTATTTATAAGATAATTGAAATTCTCTAGAGAATTCAACGATTGAGATTGATCCAACAAGATCAAGATGAAGGGCTATGGTGAGTTGAGGACTCACAAGCCCTCACATCTTGACATGTGGAATGTGAGATGTCTTACAATGGAGTGATGTGGAAATGAGGTAGATCTTGGGGGATGAGAAGATTCCTTGGAGGAATAAAAGTGAATTAAAAATTCACAATGATTGGAAGAATCTAGTGGATAAAAGAGGGTTTCCAAAAAGGTGGGGATTTGCCACATGTGAGAGATGTGACAAGTCCAAGTTTCTAGAAGCCTTGGGCACATGTAAAATGACAAATCACATTTGCATGGGGATAGGGTAAACATTGGAAGAATAAAAAGGAATTAAAAATTCATTGGGGGATGGAGAGAGTTGACCAAGGTACTAATTAGGCTAATGACCTTGATTAAGGTTGTGCAAACACAGGATTAGAATAATTAATGAGGGATTAGAGGCAAGTGGGAGATTATGGAGGATGTACAAGCTCTATTTGGACATCTTGAAGCATAATGACCTATCTTTCCACAACTAAAAGCATTTGAAAGGTAACTTACCATTGTACTTACTTGTACCTTTCTTCACTCTTCTTACAAAGTTAGCTTCCACATCATCAAGATCCTCCTTATTTGCTTCTTTAATCTCCTTTGATTTACCATCCTTAAAAGAAGTCTAAAATTTTGCACCACTACTTATACCAAATTCTCTCATCTCAAAAGGATTTAAAGAACCATACAATTCATCTCTGGTATATTGATTTAAGTTTTCAAATTCCTCAATAGTATAAAATTTATGACTATAAGATTTAGGAAGATTTTTGAGAATTTTCTTTACCACTTCTGGTTCTTTGAGTTATTCACAAAGAAATCTGATGGCACTGACAAATTCATCTACCTTCTGCATGTAGCTTGTAACATTTTCATCTTCAAACATCTGCAAGTTCTCAAACATGATCTTCAAATTCTGCATATTAGCTTCTTTGACCTTATCATCTCCTTCATAAATGATTTCTAACTTTACCAAAATTTCTCTAGTAGTCTTCAAACTCATAACTTTCACTAATTCAAAATTAGTAAGACTACTTAAGAGAGCATACCTTGCTTTACCATTTCTTTCATAGGCCTTGACCTCATTATTATTACTCAAATGATTTGCAGGAATAGTGTATCCATCTCCGGTTGACTTACACACATCAAATAAAAAATAAAATAGAAAACCTTCCATCCTTGTCTTCTAGAATGCAAATTTCGTTCCATCAAACATAGGAATTTCTTTCTTGTGCGCCATCCTAGATCTACCTCAAGTAGTTAAGATTTCTTCCAAGAAACCTTGCTCTGATACCAATTGTTGAATATACAAGACAACTGAGAGGGCAGGCGAATTAGTTGTACCTTAAAACTTGAAAACCCTCATAAACATTTAGATCCACATTCATTCAATTAACCCTTAATATGTTATGATGATTTAGCATGAAAATAAAATAACATAAACTAAAAAAATCAACACCATACACAAGAGAGCACAAGATTTATGTGGAAAACCCAAGATGGGAAAAACCATAGTGAGGATTATCTCACAATATAAAGTAATATCAAAACCGGTTACAAAGGGCTCGCTGCCAAAGGGCACACTGTCCAAAATGAAGAAGGGCTCACTGCCAAAATAGAAAATAAGATAGAGAAGAATGTTACATAGAGAAATCCATCTCAATGCAATAGAGAATTCCATCACAATATCACCAACACCTTCGTAGTTTGACTGAATAATTTTAGACAGCTTTTTCTCATTACATCTAGTAGTCTAACACATGAAATCTCGCATTGGACTTCTCAAATTCACTCTCTAATAATTTACAATTCACATCATTTACATCAAACTTGTCTATCTTGTCATGCTTCAACAACTCACCTCTTTTTTATACCATCTTCAACCTTGAAAACTTTCTCTAAGGTTGACTATGCACCTCAAACGTTCATATTCAAAATAGGTCGACACAAAAACATTCCCGTGGTGGAAATGAATGAAGGTAGACTACAAAAAACCTTAGCTAGGACCCTAATCCACTCATACATGCCATGTCATGCTTCACAAACATCGAGGAATCTTCACATTTAGTGTAAACACATAGGTCAGTTGTCACCCCTGTAAACACCATTAAAATTTTAAGTACATGCTTCCTTTGATCAACAACTTGCAAACATCACAAACACCCTAAAATATTAGTGATATGAGATTTCTGCAATCCATCATGAATGTATTTTTATTGCTTCTGGATTTGATTATGTGCAATTTTTTCCATCAACATTTTGGATCACACTCTATGATCCATCATCAAGATGTAAAACAAGACACTCTACCATACAAGACACTCTTGTTTTACATCCTGATGAAGGATCATAGAGTGTGATCCAAAACATTGATGGAAAAAATTACACACAATCAAATCCAGAAGCAATAAAAATACATCTTAAATTATGACAAATTCTTTCACAACAAATTTCACTTGAAGAAATTACACCCCCAACACACTCAGACAACTCTACCATATAATATAACTTAAGAAAATGACTTCTGAAGCACTAAGCCTTGAAAAAATTCAATTGAAGAAAGATACCAACACCATCAACACACCTTTAGATTTGCAAGACCTGAAAACCAAACTACAGAGAAACACAAAGCACAAACATTTCTCCCAAACACCTCTGTAATTCACAATTCACATAATGGTGAACACCACTTCCTCTACACAAATATCTAGCACACAATATTTTAGATACAACACATTTGAACACCTTTGATCAACATATCTGAAATGCATATGTAGATCGTCAACCTAGAATAAATGCGGATCAAAACTAGAACACAACTCTACAACCTAGAACAACATTGCAACGCATTGTTTCCTGTTTTTATCAAATTTTGACAAAAATCACTTGGAAACCAAGCACCAAAGACAAATCCTCATCATCTTCATCACTTCCTTAATACAATTGAACCAATTGAAACATAGCAACTCAATCATAGACATAAGCTTATAAAATCAACAGTAGAGGTTGGCACTAGTAGCTTACTAATATAAACATAATGCAACTAATCAAAGCATCACTAACAACACCAACTGCTCACACTCTTGCAAAAATAATATATTTATCATATTATTGAAACTAATGCCAACAAAAGCTTGTTAACATCAATGACAACACCAAAACTACAACAAAATAGGCAATTAGCGCCTAAAATAGCGTCGGATTTTAGTGCATTTGATTTCATGAATTGGGCACTTCTGTTGGCACAAAACTCAGTGCAAATTGGTATGCTCACTTCAACGCCATATTTAGCGCTAGATTTAGTGCTAGATTTAGCACTAGGTTTAGTGCCAACTTTTGTTGCTTCCAGTTTGGCTTCCAATTTTGTTTCTAGTTTTGCTTCTTGTGTTGCTTCCACGTTTGCTTCCAATTTTTCTTCTGGTTTTACTTCCAAGTTTTCTTCTAGTTTTACTTCTAATTTTTCTTTGGGTTTTGCTTCCAGGTTTGCTTTCGGTTTTGCTTCCAATTTTGCTTCCATTTTTGCTTCCATTTTTACTTCCAATTTTGCTTCCAATTTTACTCTCAGTTTTGCTTCCAATTTTGCTTTCGATATAATTTCACTTCTTGCATCTAGTTTTGCTTCCATTTTTGTGTCTTTTGTTGCTTCTAATATGGCTTCTATTATTGCATCTTTTGTTGCTTCTAAAATTGCTTCCATTATTACTTCTTTGTTTGCTACCTGAATTGCTTTTGTTTTTGCTTCCTAGATAATGCCAAGTTTTTTTTCCAAGATTGCTTTTGGATTTCTTCTAGTTTGGCTTCCATTGTTGCTTCTAAAAATGCTTCTTTTTTTGCTTCCATTTATTAATTTAATATGATTTATTTCAATTTAATTAGTTAAATATATCATGCCTCTTAAATAACTCATATGATTATAGAGTAAGTAAATTAAATAATATGTTTTATTTCAGTTTAATTAGTTAAATATATCATGCCTCTTAAATAACTCATATGATTATAGAGTAAGTAATTTAATTATTTAACTCATATGATTAAATAACAAGATAATTATTGTTACCTGATTTTCCTTCCAACTAAATCAGGTAGACTTATGATTGTGTTTGCATTTAAACAATAAAAGGTGCATATCATTTTTTGTTAAGTTTCATCCATCTGCATAAAAGAGAGTATCAAAAAACTACATTATTTGATTAAGGGAATTGCATACAATAGAAAAGAGAGTCAACATTTATTGCAAAGGTAGTCTTTATTGATAACCATAAGTGTATAGTGTCCCTCACAAGCCGAGGGACTAACTATTTTTATGCATATAAAGACAAAACTATACATTTACAGATAAAAGGAAATGCATATGTAAAGAAGGGGGACCTGTCATTCTGAATAACGAATCCCAGTTGAGTTGCCTTGGATCAGCTTTAGTCATCCTACCCATCCAACCTCTAGTTGTCACTTGCCCCAGCTACTCTGAGTTTCCTTGCATTTTTGAGAAGAAGTTGGTTAGAGCAATGAAGGATCACCAATCAGTACATAGGAAAACAATTGTAAACATATAATTTGATCCTTATAAACATTAAAATAGCTAGCATATCATAGATATCCAAGAAAACAAAAGAGTTATCAAACACATACATCATATTCTCTTTTTATCTAACATGTTTTCTCTTTGTGCAGATATAGGACATAACTTTGTTAGTGTTTTGTTTCAGCTTTTTACAACATGTGGAGTAAAATGTGGCTCCCATGAGGGTTGATCCCAACATGTTTCCCTTGTGTTTTAGGAGGGATAGGAAATTAAGCAACTTGATCAAATCAATGATAAGCCAATTATTGATGCATTAAATCAATATGGAATCATACCAGTTGATCAACTTTCATTATCAGATTCACAATATGCAACAAAACGGTGTGAATTATCAAGAAAGTTGCTATGCATATTTCACAATGAATCAAACAATAGGCTGCTTGGAAATATTACTCTACTGGATATTTCTTTCAATCTTCTTAAGTTGGATCCAAATTCCATTTTAATAATGATATGAGTTGTATTTCATTGTCAAAATTTTCAATGAGCCAATAAAGAAGAGAACAAGGACAGTTTTCATTCAAAAATGAAACAGTTTGTCTCTTCCCAAGAAACAAATGATTTCCATGATAATATGAACATTGAAGCACATATACATCACGTTCAATTATGGATAATCATTATGGTCGAGTTACTCAATGAGGTCTTATAGGTTATCAAGAACTATCAAGATCTATCATGAGTTACATGGAGCAGCACAAGGTGAACAATTGAATGCAAGGACAAAGCCATCATGTCAGTATGTTGTCCCAAAGAGCAATGCATGAGAAGGAAAGCACATTGATGCAGATGAGCAACTAACATGCTTTGGTAATCATGTTGCTATTGATACAATGAGTATTCACAAATAATTACAGTGTACACTTTGATAAACAACCAATGCATGATGGTTTGAGGAGATACCAATGATTCTACAAATGAATGTAGGACAATCATGAAGGGAAGCCTTTGAGAAGGATTTCTTGGTAATCATGTCAAGGGAAGACTTGGTAAAGAAACTCATCATGCTAGTAACAGTGTGAAAAGATACATGTGAAGTATTGCATAGTGATAGAACTACATGAAGCATAAAGTGATGCAAAATTTGACAGTAATGATGTTGGCAAGAGATTATGGACATGGCAAGAACTCTGTTGATTCAAAGACAAGCTATCAGCAATATAAGGTAATGCAGTGTCATTTCTACTTTTAAAGGCTACATAGATTAAAGTATGCAACACGTGTATGTAACTCAAAAGTTTCATGAAATCCTATATCAGTCATGCATAATGATGCTATGATTTAAATCAATAGATGACAAAGAAGATGAAGATTTAAGTATTCATTTTCTCAAAGAAAGGAAATATAGAGCCTCGTCCTATGTGAAACAAACCCTAAAAATAGAAAAATACCTAGAAATGAAGGAGCATTGCCATATTTCCTTTTAAGAAAATGTTTATGGAAATGAAAATTGAATGCAAGCATGGCCGCAACCATGAACAAAGGTATTTATTCCATTTTTGTACATAAAATACTATCTTTTGAAGAAAATACAAGTTCCATAAAGAGTTTTTCATTTTTCTTACAGAAAGACCAGAGACCGAGCATACAAGAATGAAGCATGAAAATAGAGAAAAACAAAGCATTTTCGCCATTGTGATGAATGGAGAGAGCTCAAAATGAGATTTGATTCATAGAAAATAAAAGAGAAAATTAAGGTATACATCGACGTAGAGCATACCTGAGCTCGAATTTGTTTGTTTTCATTGAATATGAAAGTTATTTTTCACTATGGGAAGCTTCAGAAAACTCAATCATGGTAGCCAAGAGCAAGCAAAGCTTCCACAGAATAAATGAAGAGAAGAATGCATCAAAAAAATTAGAGAGGTCGCGACCAAGAAGCCTTGAAACCCTTCGAAAATGCAGTGAAAATGCTACAAAATACTCAAGATGCAACTTAAAATCCAGTTGCAAGAGGATTTGAACCCCAATCATGGAGGAATCAATTGAAAAATGCATGGAGAATTGTCTAACCCTAGTTCATAATGGCGGCCAGATACATAACTCTTTTCTTCCAAAGTTGCCAAGTAAAATGATTCACGAGTATTCAAAAAACCCCAGATCAAAGACAAAACCAAAATGCCATTGAATAGAGCCTGTAACCATAATCATGGAGCCATGAAGGAGGCTCAAAAATATAATAAAGAAAATTTTACATTGTTCTTTTTGGAAATAGAAAAAATATTCTAGAGAGGTCGCGACCAAGCTATCACCAAGAAAGAGAAAACATGTAGAAATAAAAAAGATTTCATCGTTTGATCAAACCAAATATGGAGAGTATGATTTGTTTAATTTATTTTTCTAGTGAGCTAAGTATAGAAAAGTTGAGCCAAGATAGAAGGGTTACAAAATAAGTATGCATGGTAGAAATAAAACAACCATTCATTTGTATCTATTGAGTCCAAATAAAGCTTTTTTGACAGAAAATAAAGGTAAGATACAAAGAAACGGTGCATAGAAACTTACTCAACTTCTTGTTGTTCAAAGAAATGTGAGCTCTAGAAGTGCTTTGATTGCAGCCTCAAGACAAGCAAGGCATCAACAAAGTAAAGCAAGAGAAAAATGCATGAGAATCCGAGAAGGAATGTCTTTGAAAACGCATTCAGATAAGTGGAAACAAATGATAAACCATGAAAGCTTTACCTGATTCAGCCTCAACAAATATTTTGTGAAGAAAACTCTCAAAATTAGTGAGAAAATTAACAGATACTCCTTCAGAAAGCTCAAGGTTTCAAACTCTAATGATGGCGGCATGTGCAGGGCAAGGGAGCTCAAAAAAACCAAATGAAAATGAGAGTTAAAAACTAGGGCTTGGGTATTTTGTTCTAACTCATCATGGCGGCAAAAATATTGATGTGAAAAAACTCAAATATGTTTAATCATTAAATATTTTAATATTCAAACAAATTTAGAAAACAAAAAACATATATTTTATAATAAAAAATTACTATTATCTATTAAATTCATAAGTGTTAAGTTCATGCTTTTACCTCTATACCGTTGGATGATTGTGAGAGAGGTGTGGTAGCACAGTATACCACCATACCA